>ML820981.1:40404-56034 GCA_009831015.1 Picea engelmannii | reverse complement strand
CATTACTTTTATACTCTCACACGTTTTTTAAATTTTTATTCCTTTTTACAATTAAAACCACGTATTTTAATTAATTTATCCCTCTCTTCACTTTACCCCCCCCTAAATTTAAGAAGACTTTAACCATTACTTAGGAGGGTTTTAGATTACGTCCTTATATTTATTTTCCTAGGGTCTTTTTCTAAACAAAATTTTATCTTAGAGATGTTTTAAATTGAGGTTTATATTTGAACCGGGCAACAATTAGTTAGGGGAGTCGTTTTAAGAATTTCTTCAGGCGTTAAGGTCTTAGGGTCATCTAGGTTTGTCTCATCATCATCATCAATGCGACGTGCCCTTCAGGACGCACTACGTGCTCCAAGGGTGCCACTCGCCTCGTTCGTTTCTGTTGCGCGACGTGCCCTTCAGGATGCACCACGTGCTCCAAGGGTGCCACTCGCCAACTTATGTTTCTTTTGCGCAATGTGCCCTTCAGGATGCACCACGTGCTCCAAGGGTGCCACTCGCCGACTTGACTGATTGGTAGACATATATAACCCCTAGAGTCAACACTCCGCTAGGTGAACTTGTGGGAGACTAAGGGCTCTAAGAAATAAGGCCCCCGCCTTATTGTGCGCCCCTTATAATCATTGTGAGCGACTGTCGCAGTCCGCCCTCACGGCATCGTGGATCCTCTTGAACTAGGTAATCGTTAACCTACAGTTCGAGCCACAGCGGGAGTGCTAGTAGGCTATGGCAGGGCTGCTGTCCACACCTCTCCCTCAACCTCTCTGGAAATCGTGTGTGGCCCCTTTACTCCATATGTGAGTCTGGTCGGCAAGCTATCGTCAGCCTGCATCATCAACCATCATGTCAGAACATGTCAACAACATATCATCAAATCAATAAAAATATCACGGTAAATAAATCATCCTAAATAGCACACTCCCTGACTCAATCCGGAGTCCAAGGGGTTCCACCGATGCCTCTGCATCCTCAAGGTCCAAAACCCTGCACACTCAATAAAAATGAGTCAATAGCACCTGTCTACATCAAGTAGTAAAACATCATGTCGTCTATCATAACGCATCATAATCAAGTATAAATGTATTAATATATGAAAAGTCCAGATCACTTGCTAGCAAGTGTCCTCAAATAATAAGTTCTCTCAGTGTGCCAGAGCGGGATGTTACAACCAATCACGTAATCATTGGTTTATGAAATGAACTCAACAATGATAATAGTTAAACAAATAAATTTGGAAACATGTTGTGCGTATAGGCCGAGGGCACAATGTCAAAAATTACACACAGAACAAACCTTACACAAAAATATTGAGTTTAAACACTTTCTGAACTGATTATTTTTATTACAGAGGCCAACTATAAACCAACGATAAGTGCAGAGTTAATATAATACTAAATTCAAATGGAGTAACTTACATACAAACCTCGTAATGATAGAGAAAAATCTAATTAGTACAAGAAGCTCCACAAACTCAAACGTTCTATTCCATGGGTATTTTGTGTGGTGGACTTTTCAAAAACACAGAGAATCAAATTCCTTTAACATACCAGACATGAATGAAATAACCTTAAGGAGATGTTATCTGCACGAGTATTAGTTAAGGGTTTATTGACGACTACAGAAGGATGAATTCATTTTCTTTAAAGAAGAAGAAAGAACTTGCAACAAATTTTTATATACTCGGTGTAAAAGAAATTAACTCCAAACTAAGACCACGTGTAGCCTCACGAAAGGTTTAATATCATTCCTCTACATATATATCAATAGAAAGACCGTAAGAAAGAACGACAATCAGGATATGAAACCCTAGGATTGAATTTACCCATAAAAAGTCTGCAGGTGTAAATTCCCTAAGTCAGGACAAGGGATTACTATGTCGAGACCTGTCAATAAGTTAGAGAATAAATCTACAGTAAGCATTTCCTTATCCAGAAAATAGGAACAGTTCAGAAAAGTCACGAAGAATAACGATAATGGGAGATTTAAGTAAGGACAAATAAGATTTGACACAAGGGTTCTCCCACTATAGTAAATACCGGAACCTCATTTAACAACCAGAATATAGTGATAATGAAAGATTACTAGAGAGGTCAAATGGAGGTATCGTTCCACCAGGTAATGTCTTCCCCAAATCGATGACATGCTTTAGTGAGAAAATAATACGCAGAGCCTCTCGAAGGACTTCACAATGAAAACAACAAAATAAATTAAAATCCTAGGAGGAACCTTAACTACATAGTTTAAATGCTGAAGGTATGAAGGGAAGTCTAGCCATGTGATGGGGGCAGAGTTGGAATGACTGGAATGGATGAAGAGCCAGGTGAAAGAATCGTAACCTGTGCACACACAGGACTGCCATTAAATGGTAGATGCAGAGTCTTAATTGTATTCTAATAGTAGGCCATTCTTTTCACATCAAGAAATTCATGAAATAAATGAATCCCTCCATGACTCAATGAGTTGGAACTTGTACACTTCAACTGCATTATTATAGTCAGCTTATCGTTCAAGAGAAGGTTAATTGGAACATCTTAAGTTGAATTTAACACACGATCTCATTACTCAAACTCGGTTAGGTAAAGGGATTGGAATATCACTAATCACGGATAATTCGTAAAGGAACCCATCTATGATTGAGACTATGTATATTGATGCTAAGCGCATATCACTAAGCCACATAGTTTTTAGCTATGGGGTATAGACCCGACCCCGCGACTATATTTATATATATATGGTAAGTAAAGTTCGTTTAAAAGGACAAATTAAACAGTCTTGCGTGCAAAACATAGAAATCCCTTGTTTAAAGAGATATTAGGACTATAAGTCCTAAGTCTAATTTATTGTATAGATATTTATGTATATAGGTGAGTAGGTTGGAGACTAAAGGGAATTACTAGAATCCTTGGTTAATTAACCGTATAAGATTGTATCCAAAGAAAGTTAGATAGGTATGGAAATGGAATCATGTGCTAGGAAGAACTTAAGTTACGTCACAAAACATTATAAAAGGAATGAAGATTTCTTCCCTTTAATGACAAACATATAAAAAAAAAATTGGAGATTAATGCCCCATAGAGAAAAAAAAAATTATGGAAAATTTGAGGTACATTACATATGGTATCATAGAAAAGGTTACAACACTTGGACCTTGAACAGGGACAAATTAATTAGTTAATACATATTTATGTTTATGTAAAAACTAACAAACCATTACTGTTACAAACAAAAAATCCTTTTCTGTTTTGTATTAATCATGGCAGCCCAGGATGATGCAGAAATCAAACTTGAGGGGAATCTTGAACAAATTCCTCCAGAAGATCCGAGAAAAAATAGTGATGGAAGCTCACCCACTGAAGTTATGGAAACGATGAGGAATCTCATCGTTGAGATGCAAGTTTTCAAAGTAGGCAATGAGAAACTGAAGAAGGCACAGTAGGAGCAGCAGGAAATAAATGAAGTCCTCCTGCGTAGTATAGTGACAAACAAAATCCCAAAGGATGAGAACCACGAAGAGGAGGTCAGTAAAAGGGCCTCCAAGAATTATGGTCCTGAAGTAGAAAAAGGGGACAACTCATTTGAAGGTACACCTTCAGCTGAAGATAAAGCAAAACTAGACAGAAAAAGGAAACATGTAGATCACCTTGAGGGAGAATTTAAGAAAATCAAACCCACTACCTTTGATGGGGAATCTAGAATAGGGGAGGAAGTTGAGGCATGGTTATTAGACATCATGAAGTATTTTCATATCTACAACTATTCCATACATATGAAAGACAGAATGGCTATCTATAACCTGAAAGGAAAATCCAACATTTGGTGGCAAGATCTGAAATTGGCCAAGGGCCTAAAGGAGAAACAGATGGAATGGTCAGACTTTAAGAAATATTTTAAGAAACAATACCTATCTGAAAGTTACTATGAAAGAAAAAACAAAGAATTTTATGAGCTACGACTTGGTCAAATGGCTATGGAGGATTTGATAAACAAATTCCTAGAATTACTAAGGTTCGTACCTTATATCCGGGAGGACAAAGTAAGAATCTAGCGGTTCCTAAGTTGTTTACCATAGTCTTACAAGGACAAAATTGAGTTTGATAATCCCAATTCCTTGAGTGAAGTATTCAAGAAAGCTCAAATGTGTTACGACCAATACAAACAACGGACATAATTTCCCAAAGCTTGGAAGGACAAGAAACAAGACCGAATGAACCAGTGGAAGAAGGGATTCCAACCAGCTCCTTATTGGAACGCAGTAAAAATATTTCCAAGAAAATATTTTCAGTCCAACAATCCAAATACGCAAGGCGACGGTAAACTAGTAAATCTGGGAACAAAGAAGTTTGGGGACAGCCCCCGCGAACCATTAAAGTGCTGGGTATGTGGAGAAATTCATCTAAGGAGGAGTTGCCCACGTTTAAATTCAACAACCAGAACTGTTGTTCACAATTTGCAGGAATCCTCGACGGTGGAAGATGTGGTAAGAAGCTTGCATCAGATAAATGCAGTCATGGATGGCCGGCAAGCTAACCACCAATCCTCTCTGGTGGAAATTGAAGGTAAAATCAATAACACTCAAATTTTTGTTTTAAATGACCCTGGAGCTACATTAAGTTATGTCACTCCTGGTATAGTGGAGTCAAATAAACTTAAGAAAATAAGACATGCAAAGTCTTGGCTAGTACAAGTAGAAACAAGAACGAAAAGAAAGGTTGTCAACTTTATTTATGATTTTGAGTTCAGTTTAGACAGTCAAAACATAAAGACAAATCTGACCATTCTATCGTTAGGACCTTATGATGTAATTATTGGAATGGATTAGTTAGAAAAGCATAAACCAGTGCTAGATTTCTATGAAAAATCACTTAAGTATAAAGATAAAAATGACACGGTTAGGACAGTTCAAGGCATACAAAAACTGGTCTCAATTACACAGATTTCAGCAATGCAATTCAAGAAATGCATGAGAAAGGGTTGTCAAGTTTATGCCATCCAAATAACAAACCCGTTAGAAAAATAAATTAAACCTAGTTTAGAGGATTTTTCTATTCTGTACGATTTCAAAGACGTGTTTGTTGATGAAATACCTGAATTACCCCCAAGAAGGGAGATAGAATTTTCTATCGATGTACTACCTGGTTCATCTCCTATCTCGAAGGCACCTTACCAAATGAGTTTTCCAGAATTAACAGAATTAAAAATCCAACTGCAAGAATTATTGGACAAATAATATATCAAACCAAGTGTTTCACCATGGGGAGCACCAATCCTCTTTGTGAAAAAGAAAGACAGAACTCTGAGATTGTGCGTTGATTATAGACAATTAAACAAGATGACTATTAAGAACAAATACCCCTTACCTAGGATAAATGATCTGTTCGATCAAGTAGGTGGGGAAAGTATTTTCTCAAAATTGGATTTACGATCTGGTTATCCCCAAGTTAGGATAAAAAACGAGGACATAAGAAAAAAAACTTTTCAAACAAGATATGGACATTACGAATTTGTAGTTATACCTTTTGGACTCACTAACGCGCCAACCACGTTTATGTGTTTAATGAATAGTATTTTCAGTCAATACTTGGACAAGTTCATGTTGGTATTTATTGACAATATTCTGGTCTATTCTAAAACATAAGAAGAACACAAAGAGCACTTAAGAATAGTTCTGCAAACTTTGAGGAAGCACAAACTGTATGCTAAATTCGATAAGTGTGATTTTTACCAAAATAAAATACAGTACTTAGGACATGTAATATCTGCAGAAGGCATTGCAGTCGACCCTGATAAAATAAGAGCCATCATGGAATGACCGGTACCTAAGGATGTAGCGGATATCCAGTCATTCATGGGAATCACCAGATATTACCACAGATTTATAGAGGGATTTTCCAAAATTTCTTATCCTATCACATCATTACAAAAGAAGGGGACCAAGTTTCACTGGTCACAGAAGTGTCAAGACAGTTTCAATAAATTAAAGGTATTGTTAACAACCACACCCATTTTAAAGGTAGTTGATCCAGACAAAGACTTCACCGTCTATGTAGATGCGAGTAAAAAAGGACTAGGTGGTGTCCTAACCCAAGAAGGGCATGCTATTTGTTATGAGTCCCAAAAATTAAAGGACCACAAGTGAAACTACGTCACTCATGAATTAGAATTGGCAGTTGTAATACATGCCCTAAAAATGTGGCGACACTACATAATGGGCATAAAGTTTCTATTATTGACTGACAACAGTGGTGTGAAATTTTTGTTAAGTCAGCCAGACCTTAATGCAAGGCAAGAAATATGGCTAGCATTCTTGAGCAAATTTGATTTTGAGGTAAGACATATCAAGGGTAAGGAAAATAAGGTAGCTGATGCTTTGAGCAGAAGAGTTCATAGGTTGTTTGAAATAAACATGAGCAGGGAAGAAAGCGATCTTGAACAAAGGATAAAGACTGCAGGTAATAATGACGAAAATTACACTAAGACAGTGGCAGAAGTACAAAACACTACAAAAAATGCATACAAAGCATACCCGTGTTTGGACAAGAATGGTTTACTATGATTTAAAAACAGGATATACATACCAGATTCGTCATAATTAAAGTTAACATTCTTGGACGAAGTGCATAAGAAACCATATTCTGGTCATCCAGGATACCAGAAAATGATAACAACACTAAGAAAGTTATTTTATTGGCCTAATATGAAGGGAGAAACAACATAATACTTAGCTAAGTGTCAGGATTGTTAGCAGGTAAAATCCGAACACCAGCATCCAACCGACCTATTACAACCATTACCTTTTCCAGAATGGAAATGGGAGACTATATCACTGGACTTCATTACAGGTTTGCCTAGAACTCAGAAACATAATGATTCTATTATGGTGGTAATCGATAAACTCAGTAAGTCTGCACACTTTATTCCTGTAAAGTCTACTTTTAAAGCTATTAACATCGCTGAAATATTCATGAAAGAAATTTTTAGGCTGCATGGCATTCCTGAAATGGTGATTTCGGATAGAGAGGTAGAATTTACATCTTCTTTTTGGAAATAATTGTTTGCAGGGCTAAATACTAACTTGAATTTAAGCATGAATTATCATCCAAAAATGGATGGAAAAACTGAACGAACAAACCAAATCGTAGAACATATGCTCCACATGTACGTAAGAAAAAAACCAAGAAAGTGGGAGATTACCTGCACTTGGTAGAATTTGCATACAACAATGGGTACCAAACTTCGGCTCAAATGAGCCCCTTCGAGATATTGTATGGAAGAAAGTGTACGACTCCAATTAGTTGGGATAACCCACTTGACAGACTCATGGTTGGACCAGAAAATCTCCAGGAAATGGAGAGTACGGTAAGAAAGGTACAACATAAATTAAAAGAGGCACAAGACAGATAAAATAGTTATGCAAACTAGAAAAGAAGGCACTTGGAGTTTCAAGTGGGAGACCATGTTTACTTAAAAGTCAAAGACCAGAAAATTTCACTAAAGCTGGGGAACCGTGCCAAGTTAGCACCCAGGTTTTGTGGGCCCTTCGAGATACTAGCTCGAATTGGACCCGTATCATACCAACTTGAACTTTCCACCAATATAAAAATTCATAATGTATTTCATGTTTCTTTGTTAAAAAATTATGTTCATGACCCTACTCATATGATCGATTGGAACTTGGTGCAGGTGGAACCAGAAGGTAAGTTCCAGGCAGAACCTACACACATTCTGGACCGGAGATAAATAGCACTTCAGAACATAGTCGTTGCTCAGGTAAAGGTGCAATGGAAGCACTTTAGCCTGGAGGATGCCACTTGGGAGTTGGAGGGAGATTTGCATAAATATCATCCAATCTTGTTCCAAGAAAGGAAAGAACACCGAGGATAGTGTTTTATTGAAGGGGGAAAGGATGTGACATCCCTAAAAATAAATTATTTTTAAGTTGGAAATTTCTTAGGAAATAATTTTCCATTTTTGGCAAATTCGAAATTGGAAAATTTTTTCCATTTATGGAAATTCTAAATTTTGAATATAGATAATTGTAATTAATGATTATGAGTGTTGGGAAGATATCTAATTTGAACCAACTAACTACTTGACTATGAAACTTGTATGAAACATAATATAATTTTATAATTAATTGTTGGAGGACAAATGGAATAGTTATGTTGAAAATGAGTTGACCATGACTCCATGAGTGGGGAACATGTTGGAACTACCTCAGGGCTGATTGTTACAAGTGGAAAATCAAGAATTTGGCCATTGGAAACCCCTAAAAATCAGGGATTTTAAAAGATATGAAAATTCCCAAGGGGGAAAAAGACCTAGGCAAAAAATGATTGTGGATATATGGAATATGTGAGGAGGCAGGACGATGTCTAGTATGTTGGGGAAAATTATTGATCTCTTGTTGTTATGAACACCCATTTTTTAGTGTCAGGAAAGAAGAAGTTTCTAATATTAAAGGACTATTGTTGAGGTAGATTTCTGGGTTTTCCCTGATGGATTCATGGTCAGGATAGAGGGTGAATGGAACAAGTGACTTTCGCTGTTTCATTCTAAGGTTAGGAGGAACATGGTTCTTCCCTTTGTCTTTCAGCGAACTGGTTCAGATATGTTATCCTATCCCTCCTCTGGTTGAATGATAATATATAGTTAAATAGCTGATAGCATGCATCTGTTAATTTTTAATAGAAGTAATACTATGGAAGAAAGATCGAATTGAATGTTATTGAACTTAAGAACTGACAGAATGCCTCTAAACTAGTTCTAAATGGATTATCTATGTTATGTCTTATTGTTGAGTAAATGTTAATTTTCCGTAGGTATTCTAATAGAAAGAATATGCCTGGTCAAGCTTCTGGAAGTATGGTTCTGTGAGTTAGATTACTGTTGTAATGAGATAACACTGTAGGTGAAAAACCTCACAACTTAATTGTATTCACAGCTTAAAAATTATCTATGTACGCAATGTAAGTGGAAACCAAATAATATAGCTATCTATATAGATGTATGCTTACATTCCTGTAGGTAAATGTATGAATAGAGGCATATCGATTAATTGAGATTTTCTTTCATGTACATGCTAAATCGAAAACAAGGGGAAACTCCATGTATGTACAGAATAGAAAGAAAATATACATTTGTATCCTACTGTAAGGAAAATATAGAGTCACGGTAATCACAAAATATCGAAGTAAGGTAATAAATCATTGAAGACTCATATAGCGTAATAGATATCTATATGATACAGATATATATACGTATATGTCTGTACAACGATTTGACATTCTAGTTTTCCTTTCACTTGATATTCGATTTACAAAAAAATGTAGAGCTTCAGAAGTATATGAGTTTAATTCCATACAGTGCGTGATTGTAAGTTCGGACTGTACAGACAATAGATACTGAAATGCAATATAAGAATAAATTCTAACTAAGCCTTAGTAGAATTTTTCTAGAACACATAATGACAGAAAAATGAATAGTATGGAAAATCGAAATAAGATCCAAGGAAAGTATCAAGTCTAAATAACACGTACAAGCATATGTGGTGACCTTCATTACAAGAGTCTCTCTTTTCATAAATAATATAGGTATAGTCCACTTTAAAGAAATATTAAGTATAGGAAGAGGTCAATGTGGTGATAATATTAGAATAAAATCATTAAAACAATCATTTTATTATTTCAAATAGACAGGAGGAAAGGCCCTGTAGCTCAACTTCAAAGGATTTATTACAATATCAACCAGACTAGAAAATCAAGAGGACATCCAAGCCTTATGTGTGTACTATGTCTTAATCTAACAGTGTAATACATTACCACAAATTGGGAATTTATCTTTATCCAGCCACTACAGGAAGTCGAGCGAAACTTTAATTAATATCAATAAATCTAGGATGAAAATCGTGGCCTTCACTGTTTGAACTCCTGAAGGGTTTACAAAGGGAACTTGAATACCTTTTTCGTGAGGAGTGTCCTGAATTCAGACTATTCTATTACGCCAACCCTGAAAAGAAAATCAAGGGAACTTCCATTAGTTCCTTCCAAATAGAAATAAGAATTTGTATCAGAGATATAGAATTTGATTACCAACATAATCTATTTAATTAGCATGCATATATAGATTATACTTAACTCATTCCTGTAGGAAAGGCTGACCCTCCTCTGTGCATACTTGAATATGCCATCCACGATCACGGAAGGGGTGGAAGAGTTAAGGTCCACCTGATGGGTACCCTCGCAGCAAAGGGGCCCATCATTAGTGTTGGTACCAATCACGTAATCATTGGTTTATGAAATGAACTCAACAGTGCTAACAGTTAAACAAATAAATTTGGAAACATGTTGTGTATATAGGCCGAGGTCACAATGTCAAACATTAAACATAGAACAAACGTTACATGAAAAGATTGAGTTTAAACACTTTCTAAACCGATTATTTTTATTACAGAGGCCAACTATAAATCAATGATAAGTGCAGAGTTAATATACTACTAAATTCAAATCGAGTAACTTACTTATAGACCTCGTAATGACAGAGAAAAATCTAATTAATAGAAGAATCTCCACAAACTCAAACGTTCTATGCCGTGGGTATTTTTTGTGGTGGAATTTTCAAAAAAATAGAGAATCAAATTCCTTTAACATACCAGACAAGAATGCAATAACCTTAAGGAGAAGTTATCTACGCAAGTAACAATTAAGGGTTTATTGATGACTACAAAAGGATGAATTCATTCTCTTTAAAGAATAACAAAGAACTTGCAACATATTTTTTTATACTCAGTGTAAAAGAAATTAACTCCAGAATAAGACCACGCATAGCCTCAAGAAAGGTTTAATACCAGGACTCTACATATATATCAATAGAAAGGCCGTAAGAAATAACGACAATCGGGATATGAAACCCTAGGATTGAATTTACCCATAAAAACTCTGCAGGTGTAAATTCCCAAAGTTATGACAAGGGATTGGTATGCCGAGACCTCTCAAGAAGTTAGAGAATAAGTCTACAGTAAGCATCTCCTTATCCAGAAAATGGGAACAGTTCAAAAAAGTCACAAAGAATAACGATAATGGGAGATTCAAGTAAGGAGAAACAAGATTTGACATGAGGGTTCTCCCACTGTAGTAAAGACCCGAACCTCATTTAACAACCAGAACATAGTGATAACGAAATCTTACCAGGGAGGGAAAATGGCGGTATCATTCCAACGGGTAATGTCTTCCCCAAATTGACAGCATGCTTCAGTGAGAAAATAATACGCAGAGCCTCTCGAAGGACTTCACAATGAAAATGAAAAAACACATTAAAACCCTAAGAGGAACCTTAACTACACAGTTTAAATGTTGAAGGTACAAAGGGAATTCTAGCCATGTGACAAGGGTAGAGTTGGCATGACTTGAATGGATGAAGATCCAGGTGAAAGCATCGTAATGCATGCACACACATGACTTACATTAAATGGTAGATGCAGAGTCTTAACTCCCTTTTGATAGTAGACCATTCTTTTCACATCAATAAATTCGTGAAATAAATGAATCCCTCTGTGACTCGACGAGTTGGAACTTGTACACTTCAACTGCATTATTACAGTTAGCTTATCGTTGAAGAGAAGGTTCATTGGAACATCTTAAGTTGAAGTTAACACAATATCTCGTTACTCAAACTCTGTTAGGTAAAGGGATTGGAATATCACTAATCATGGATAATTCATAAAGGAACCCATCTATGATCGAGACTATGTATATTGATGCTAAGCGCATATCACCAAGCCACATATTTTTCAACTGTGGGGTATAGACCTAACCCCATGACTATATATATATATATATATATATATATATATATATATATATGGTGAGTAAAGTTTGTTTCAAAGGATAAATAAAATAGTCGTGCAGGCAAAACATAGGAATCTCTTTTTTAAAGAGAGATTAGGACTATAAGTCCTAATTCTAATTTACTATATAGATATTTATGTATATAGGTGAGTAGGTTGGAGACTAGAGGGAATTACTATAATCCTTGGTGAATTAACCGTATAAATTTCTATCCAAAGTAAGTTAGACAGGTATGGAAATGGCATCTTGTGGTAGGATGAACTTAATTTACGCCACATAAAATTATAACAGGAATGAATATTTTTTCCCTTTAACGACAAACATATAAAAAGAAATTGGATATTAATGCCCCATAGAAAAAAAAATTATGGAAAATTTGAGGTGCATTACAGGTGGTACATAAATTATTCTGTTAAATCTCATTAATCCACTATTGTCCAAAGAATAGCCTTCAAACTTCGGTACCATCATGGTATTTTGTCCAATATTATCCTTAACTTCTTTGTACCAGTCATCATCTATCTCTAAAATTAGAATCGTTTCTCAAAGATTAGTCTTAAGAGGTATTACCGAGAATATGCATGGTCCCCGACTCAATGCATCTACCATTATGTTCACAGTTACTTTAATGTAAGTAATCTCAAAGTCATATTCACTAAGTAGTTATGACCAACGCCTTTGTCACACGTTCAAGTCACTCTATGTAAATATATGTTGCAATCCAGAGTGATATGCATTTAATTCAAATTTTCGTCCAATCAGATAATGTCTCCAAACTCCCAAGGTATATACAATTTCTAATAAATCCAAGTTGTGTGTTGCATAGTTTTCCTCGTGCCTTTTCAATTTCCTTGAAATGTAAGAGATCACTCAATTGTCTTGCATCAAAACTCCACCTAAACCTTCCTTGGATGCGTCTGTGAATACAAAGAATTATTTATCCATAGCAGGAACTTTTAGTATCTGCGTTGTCATCAACAACTCCTTGAGCTTTTGAAATGCTTCCACGCATTTCTCAGTCCATACAAACTTCTTGTTTTTCTTTTGCAATTTCGTGATAGGATTTGTTATCTTCAAAAAACCTTCGACGAACCGTTAGTAATATCTTAGTAAACCCATAAAGCTACATACTTCTTGTATGTTTATTGGTTTTGGCCATTCCATTATAGCCTCTAATTTCACTTGATCCACAACGATGCCTTCACCATATATGATATGTCCCAAGTAATGAATCTTCAGTTGGTAAAAAGAACATTTTGATAGCTTCATGTAAAAAAACAATTCTTGTAAACATTGTTGGACCAATCTCAAGAGTTTGTCATACTCTTCTTTCATCCAAGAATAAATCAATATGTCATCAATAAATACTTTAAAAACCTTGTTTAGGTATTCAAGGAACACCCCATTCATCAAAATTATGAATACCCCCGGGGAGTTCGTCAAACCGAATGGTAAGACTGTAAACTCATAATGTATGAATCTCATATTAAATGCAGTCTTAGGGATATCTTTCTCCTTAATCTGTAATTGATGATATCCTGATCTCAAGTCAATATTCGAAAACATCGTCGCTCCCTTCATCCGGTCAAACAAATCATCTATTCTTGGTCATGGATATTGGTTCTTGATCACCTCTTTGTTCAATTGACGATAATCAATACAAAGTCTCCACGATCCATCCTTCGTTTTTACGAAAATAAATGGCCCACCCAAGGGGACACAATTGGACGTATAAGTCCCAAGTCCAACAATTCCTTCAATTTCATTTTCAACTCCTGCAGTTTTGATGTCGACATCCGGTATGGAGTTCTTGAAATCAGTTCAGTTCTAGGTTTCAAGTCTATTGTAAAATCCAACTCTCTCTTGGGTGGTAAACCTAATAACTCTTATGGAAAGACGCTTGCAAAATCTGATACTACAAGAATGTTTTTTAATTCTTCCACCTCATGCTTTTAGTTTAGCGCTAAGATAGCATATATTTTTTATCCCTTGTACGTACTCTTCTGCAACTATAGGGAAGAAATAAACCTCAGATATACCCCCTGGTTTCTTCCTACAATCACTCTACTATGTCCCAAATCATCTGTCAAACTTAATTGTTTTGTCTTATAGTTAAGTATCACATCATGTGATTCCATTCATTCCATACCAATCACTATGTCATCATATCCTAAGATCATGAAATAAATGTCTACCTTCATTAAAAATCACCCAAGTTAATGCTACAGTCTGTGATCTCTCCTCCAACCTTATGTTTGGAACCTGATGTCGTTTCTACATGTCTGAACTCATCCTGGTCGACTGCCTTTACCTTAATTCTCTTTAGTACTACACTGAATATAAATCTCTCTATAGCACCTGGATCTATAAAAATAATAAAAGTTTGGTTAGCGATTGTACATGACGTCTCGAGCACAACAGACTAGTGCTCAGCTTGGAGGTTGTTCACCGTTGCATGTATCATGTGGGTCTTTCCAAAATCTCCAACTATAGTGGGTACTGATTATCTGACCGCCTTGGCCTTCTCAATCAGACAATATTTTTGGTAATGTGGCTCTCCACATGTCCAACATCTAGTCTTTGGTATAGTGCTCCTAGTCCTCAAAGTAGAAGTTGCTTGCCTAGAATTATGTGATCTCGATTTGTTCTGTTCAACATGCCTAAAATGTTGTTGTTGTTGTGGTTCTGTATAAAGAGTCCTTTGTTGAGGAGTCTGTCATCTTTGTGTCAAGAATATAGGTCCTTTGGGTGTATCTCGGTGTCGAGAAGTATGTCTGGTTGGTGTTTGATGTTGTTGTGCTCCAAGTGTCATTTGTCAAGTAGGTTTAGAAGGATTCATTCCCTGTCCCCTATTTTTCAGTTCTTCCTTAGCTATGAGGGCCTTCTGAACTGCATCGTGCAACATCTAAGGCATTAGGATGCTCACCTTCACACGAATGTCGAAGTTAAGGTCGAATGTTGTGGAGCATACCTAAGTAGCTCCATGAACCTGGCCTCATACTTCAGAACCATACGACCACCCTATAATAAGGTGTTGAACCCATTAAGTTGGCACTCAATGAATTCCTCAAACAAATACCTCTCCCAAAACCATTCCTCAAATAAATCCCATGACACGTCTTTAACGACCATGTTTAGTTGAGGTAAGAGTATCTTCCACAAAATTAGAGCACACCCCTTCAGTTGAAATACCTCCATGCAAACTTTCATGTTGGAGGTGTAATCACGAAGTGTGAAGTACATCGCCATGTTCTCCAACCATACCTCAACGACTAATTTGTCTGTGGCACCCTAGAACTCAGGAAACTTCATCTTCTTGATTTTTCTGTGTATGATACTATTACCAGCTGGAGTGCACTGTGAACCCTCATTCTACACATATGCTCTACCCTCATCTTGATCTAGGTGGTTGATCAATGCCTTAAACATCCTTTGTAAGGATCTCATCATACCTACCACATCTCCCGCAACAAACTACTCCTACTCAGTAGTCTGCTCCTCCCCCTAGGGGTTACAACCCTCGGGAGTTGATACCATTGGAGGTGTCACACCTCTCCCTCCAGCACCACATTTTCTACTTCCCCTACATCCTCTAACCATTATTACCTACATGGGAAAATTTCAAAATTAATTAGGGATACATCTTTATAATTTAGTTAACATAGTTAATTTAGGTCCATTTCATAGGGTTGAACCCACTTTGATACCATATGTAACAACCCATCTGTTATGACATCAATGTAATTGAGTATAGTAGCGATATATATATATATATATATAT
>ML820981.1:27423-40128 GCA_009831015.1 Picea engelmannii | reverse complement strand
TGCATCAATAGAACAAGTGGTACACAACGATAACATACCTCAATATTACACAATCAATCCCCATTTACATCCTACACTACAAGTTTCAATTTACAACATTATTGTTACTAAGAGTATAAATCATATCACAAAAACTAATCAATGATATCTACCCATCCAGCTTACCTCCAAGGTTAGGACCTCCAATACACATAATCAATTCTCAAGTCCAGGATTCATCTGATTAATTTTGACCATTTAAGGTCTCAGGACTGGCGACTATTCTGAAGAACATGGTTAATGTACTCTCTTAACCCACTTCAAATTTTAAGGTACGGAAATTAATCACGACATAATTACCTTAATCAAGGAATCATTAAAATATTACACATTTATCAATTCATCAGTCAATTTCATACCATAAGAACTACTTAATGTCTGAATTCATATCATTGCAAAAACATCACTATTATCCCATTACTATCATCATTATAATCAATCATTTGTAAGTTCAACAATTAACAAAACATTTGGATAATGTTATCCAATAAAAATAATCATAACAATATTATATAACCTCGACCAAATTTAATTACCTTTTACTTATATTCTCAGCTAAACAATTAACCATTACATCTTTTGCTCCCATTATTTCAATAATAGTTTCAATGATATACACATATATTCATTTAGTACCCATAAATTTAATAATGAGTAGCTTATAATGGTCACACAACTAACATTAAAAGTAAGACCCACATCATAATTATACATTCTAGTATAATTATAAATAAGGAAAGATGACTACCAACTAGGTCTCTAAATTCATTTCCCTCTCTTCTTTTTAGATCTTTTTTATTTTAAAAATCAATCATAGAATAATAATTTATTAGCAATTACTATTTTAATATGGACATTTTATCATTTTTAAATGATGGAATGATATCCATTCATCAAAACCTTATATCCATGCTTACTCACAATACTCTTAACAAGAATATTTATTCAAGTTCAACGCATGCACAATGATCTTCAAGGTCCAGTTCAAGTGGCGCATGTCGCTTCCACTAGCCAGAGGTTTAAGATAATTGAATCGATAGTAATTATGAGTTACATGTTCATTAGTTCAGGATTTATTATTAGTTACGACATTGATTAAACCACATAAATTCAACACTAGTGTAAGATTGGATTCATTCATACCATCAGGGCTGTATGATGACAAGCGTCTCGTACGCTCGTCCACAGGATCATTCAAATTCCTTCTTCTGCTGAGCCAAAGTGGCTCTTCAGATTCCCAAGTGGAATCCCTGTCAAAACATCACCCAAACCACAGGTCCTTCCGCTCACCCTCACGACCTTTAGCACTTGACCGTGGTTATCCCCGACTCTCTATCGGGGTTCGGGGTTTCGCACCTCCTGATGTCGAGCGTTTCTCACCTCTCCAATCCTTGATTACTGATGTGCCCCTTTCCACATGTTATCCCTCTTGGCTATAGGCCTTGGCCCATATGACCGTCAACACATGACCTCGGTCAAACCTCTCATCGAGGTTTCGGCGGTTTCGATGTCACCATGCACCTGCCTACGGGATTCCCGATCCTCCGATCCCCGATGTGCTCCTTCACGCGCTGGCCCTCCTGGCTATACCATGGTCCATGTGACCACTTACCATATGACCGCAGCCATCTAACTGTCCGTCGGGGTTTCGGGTTTTGCGACGTCAATGTGCATGCACCCTTTGAACTCGCGATTCTCCGATTCCTGATCCTCCGATGGGTCTCGGTCGTTGACCTGTCAATGATCCATTTTGCCTGTCGCTAAAATCTACCACCTGTCCTCCTGACAGTCAGTGTGGCCCCACACTCCTAGGCCTTATCGGGAAATCGCGTATCGTGATTCTGCAATGCACAAAACGATTGTGCCCAGGATCTTTGATATCCCGATTGACTCCAAACACCGATGGGTTGACTTCCCTATCGACTCTCCTTGACGGTGCTCGATTGCTGCCACACATCCCTCCAACGAACAATCCCGTTCTCGTCGGGATTTTGGGACTTCCGATGCCCCGGTTCCCTTGACCTTGAGAACTTCGATTCTCCAATTAACGATATGCCGACGAGTGCTTGATCTTCGACACCTGTCCCTCAGATGGACGGTTCTAATCCTGTCGATGTTTCGCGACTTGCGATTTCATGATTATCTTGCCCTCGAGAACTCTGATTTCCCAATGGACGATATCCCGATGCCTCACCAAAATACTGACACGTGTCCTGCCGAGATCAACGGCTATGATTCTCTCTTCAATATCCCGATGACCTGTCTGGGATTTCTCCTCTTGTTCATGGGGTTAACTCTCACGTGACTCTTGTAGATCCGAAAACTGTCGGCGATCTGATCCAAGATCTGACGGCTCAGATCTATCTTCCTCTGTGCACGCTCCTCTGGCTACTCCCTGGACTCGAATATCAACAACCCAGATTATATCGGCCGATCCAACGGCTGCTATGCTCTTCCTTGAGCTTCCCACACACCTACTCCTGTGCTTAACCTCTACACAGCTTTACCCGATCCAACGGCTGACGGGTTTTCAGTAAGAGATCCGACGGCTCTTGTCTCTTCCTCCTGTAAGCTCCTCCCGAGATCCTTCTAGACATGAGACTCCTCAACGGTCCAGATCTATTCTCCTGCCGATCGAACGGCTGACGCTGCTCTTCCTGAGCTTCTGCACTTCCTTCCCAACCTTGGAAGAATTTCAATCTTTCAAAGGCCTCGACCTTTGCTTCTTTCTCTGTGAACTCCTCGCCTTGAGCTTCGCCTGCGCATATGAAAACGCTGCCCTTCCCGAGCTTCTTCTCCTCGAATCCTCAAAGGATTATCCCAACTCCTGCACTCCTTGCAGAGTCTTCAGATGCACTCATTGGTGCTTTCCCTCCTGAGCCTTCACAATCACTCAGATCCCTAAGGGATTTCTTCGTCTTTCTCCTCCCACAGATGGAGAATGAGATGGATGCCTTCCTGGATATCCTTCTGCTCTAGCCTCTTCTTGAGTACTTCTGGGTATTTAGCAACCCAGTGGAGGCCCTTCAGTGGACTCTCCCTTCACAACACATAAATCAAAGAGTTCTCTCCTCTTCGGTGCCTATCTGCACGCTCCCTCGACGCTCTCCTGGCAAAGTATCTTCTCCATATAACGTTCAGTAGTTCTGGGTTCCCTCTGTGCGCTCTCTGCACTTGCTCAATTCCCTCCTGGCAGAGCTTCTCATAGAATCCTTAGCGATTCTGGCTTCCTTCAAACTCTCAGCAGAGTTCCTTCCTTTGTGCACTCCTGTACACATGCTCAATGCCCACTTGGCAGAGCTCTACAGAACTCCTCAGAGATTCTGTTTGCAACTGTGTCTCAGCTACACAGCCTTGCCTCCTGAGGTGTTTAGCAACCTCATAGGTCTTATTCCTGAGTTGTTGACTTCAGTCCTGTGCCTCAACACGTCTTTGTCTTAACCCCGCAGTGTTCAGAAGTGCAACCTCTGTGCACGGCTCTCAGAACCCTCGGCGTTCTATCACACCCTCCTGGTGTGAAGCCTCAAAGACCTTCGACCTGAAATCAAACAAAACCCTACAAATGCACACCTACAGCATACATTCACAACATGAAGAACACTCACAGACATCCATACAACACAGAATAATGCAGGAAAAACTGCTCTGTTTATATTAATGGAAAATGCCTGTAATTACAAGGTGTTCCTCAAGCTCTATCTGGCTCTTCTCTTCTCTACCTCAAATAACTCAAAATAAGATCTAAAATCTCTTTTACCTAAGGGGCTCATCGAGCGCTTCCCTCCAAGATTTACCTACCCTATTCAATTACAATGAATGGGCTGTCTAGTCCAGCACCTGGATCTAGATCTCAGCTGATCTACAATAAAGGCCGATCTACCTAATGCCTTCTCAAAGGCACGGCTTCCATGGCTCAACAGCCTAAGCACATTAAATTACATTCAATTCAAATTCAAATGAGGCTGCGCCTCCCTTTTAGCGTATAAATGCATGCGCGCTGATGTGGCTGGCTGGCTGGCTGGTTGACATGGAGCGATGCTCCTGCATCACTGTAGCACACGAATTATGAAGGGCACATTACCCTTCATGATATAGAACACTCTACTTTTATGAATTAAGAGAAATTCTATAGGATTTCTCAGAAATCCAACTCTTCACAAGAAAATGATCGTGACTGTACATTGTCTGAATTCGAATTACCCAAACGTTTTTACAAATTCAATACCAATTTCCAAACTCTATCTATAATTTTTAACTACAACACACATAAAAATTCACAATCAAATTGTAATTAATACCACAGAGTTCACATACTATACATCCAGGAAGAAACTAAAAAAAAATGAAGATTGTAAGGAATTAGAATCAATAATGACGGAAAGTTTTTACAATGACTAACACATCAATGCGTCAGGTCAATTCATTTGTTGCGACCATGTATAAATATAATTCCACCTTCAACAATGCAAAGACTTACTATGGATAAATGCCAGTTAAAACGCATATAACTCGACAGTTGCCCCCAAATTGATGTTTTAGCAGGAAACTAAAAACAAAGATCTCCATAACAATTAATCAATTGCAGTGCGAATCCAAGTTCGAATTTGAAAGTATTTTAAGCCTGTTGGATATTAATCATCTCACCACCTGAATAACGACGGATCAGTGACCGTCTTGACCCTTCAATATTCGAGGATTTAGCATCGATTTACTAATTGCTCAAGCGGTGGCCGCCTTAACCTTTGTAGGCCACAAGATACCATTACTGCTTAATTAAATCTTTTTATCAGATCGAATGGGCATTTTTGTTTGCATAAATACCTGAAACGGATTGTAAGAGTGGAATCTTGAAATCACATTGAAGATAATTTTCCATTTTGTATTCGGAGGTGTTCTCTCCATTTTTACCCTGTTTTTATTAAGTTTGTAAACTTGTCTGATTTCTTGATAGTATTCGCTATATTGATTTCAATTTGATTAAACACAGTAATTATTTGGTTTTACCAATTGTGAATTAGGTCCCACATTTATTTTGAATTTATTTGTTGGAGCACATGATTTTAAAAGAATATTGAATAAAACGTTGCTATTTCGCATTTGGGACTTGCTTGTTAAATGTGCGCAGAATTTTTTTGTTCTTCCAAACGTCGAAACCCGAAGTGTTGGGCCCACAACGTTTTTTCATTTTGCGATTCGACAATCAACGTTGTATTTTGTTTTTTTATCGAGCATTTGTAAACACCAGAACCCCAAAGTGTTGGGCCCACATCTTGTTCGCATTTCGCGATTCGGGTATTGTTGTTTGAATTTTTTTCATTGGGTGTTTGTAAACATTGAAGCTCGAACCTCGATTTACCTCCCGTTTTCCACATTTGGTATCAGAGCCTGCAGTCCATCCTGTTATTTCCTCAGTTCAGTTCATATAATTCCTGTTGGTGACCAATTTTACCTTCTTGTTTTTCCTGTGTGAAGGTTTATTTAATTTCTTTCAAATTTTATATAAATGGATGCGTCTGGTAGCAGTTCTTCTCAGGTTCAGGTTCTTGTTCTGAGCGAGAAGTCATATGATTCTTGGTATATTCGAATGAGGACGATTTTATGTTCTCAGGATTTATGAACCTACGTTATTGATAGTTATGTTGAGCCAATTGATGTAACAACAAAATTGGCTCTCTCTAATGCTGACCGTGTTTTGCTGAAAGAAAACAGGAAGAAGGATAATAAGGCTCTTGGATTAATCTAGCAAGGATTAAATGAATCCATTTTTACGAAGATTTCTAGTGCTACATCTTCTAAGATGGCTTGGGACATTCTTGAAACCTGTTATCAAGGTGTGTCCAAGGTGAAAACAGTCAAGTTGCAGAACTTAAGAAGGGACTTCGAAAATCTGAAGATGAAGGATAATGAAAGTATTGATACTATCATGACTCAAGTGATGAGTGTTGTGTACCAGCTCAGGCAGTATGGAGATGATGTTAAGAATAAGAGAGCTATTGAGAAAGTGATGAGAAGTTTACCCAAGAAGTTTGAACCTGTAGTTGTACCCATAGAGGAATTTAAATATTTAAGTCAAATGCAAATTGATGAATTAATTGGTTCTCTTGTTGCTCATGAATCTAGGATATCTAGATATGAATAAGGATCAATGGAGCATGATTTCAAGTCCCAAATGAATGTTATCAGAGGCAGAGGCAGAGGAACGTTTTATAATCATGGAAGAGGAGGTCGATTTTTTGGTCGAAGGGACAACAGAACTGAATTAGAGTCTGAGGAGAAGTCCTAGCAGAATCCTCCTAATTTAAGAGGGATTAGCAACAAACCCTGGCAGCAAGAAAATCAGAGGTATGATAAATCAAAAGTACAATTTTATTATTCTAAAAAGTTTGGGCATTTTGCTAACAAATGTTTGAAGAAGCAGGTAGATGCTGGAAAGCAATCTGAACATATCATAAATGAGTTTGAGGATGATCAAAATCCTATGTTCTTGACTTATAATGTCACTCAGGAAATTGCTAATGATATTTGGTTTTTGGATAGTGGTTGCAGTAACCATATGACTGGTAATAAGGATTTATTTTCTTCTATTGATACTAGTATTTAGTCTGAAGTAAAACTGGGAAATGACTGTAAGGTTACAGTTAATGGTAAAGGTGTAGTTCCAGTCTACACTAAGAATAATCAAAGAAGAAATATTGATAATTTTTATTTTGTGCCTGGTTTAAAATGCAATCTTATTAGTGTTGGAAAGTTGTTGGAGAAAAGGTACAGAGTTTTCTTTAAGAACAAGGTATGTACAATTATGATAAATTACCCAACAAATAGTTGATTGCAAGAGTAGAGATGACCAAGAATAGAATGTTTCCACTTGTTATGAGAAATGATTTTAGTGGTTCTTTGAATGCTTATAAAGCTAGAAGTTTAGATGAATCTTGGTTATGGCATTTGAGATATGGTCATTTATATTTTGGTGGCTTAGATCTGTTACAGAAGAGGCATATGGTAAAGGGGTTTCCCTGTATTCAGCGACCAACAAGCTCTTGTGAGAGTTGTATACTTGGGAAGCATCACAGAGATAAATTTGTTTCAGGTGTTTCCTACATAGAAAAATCTCCATTGGAAATTGTCCATGTGGATTTGTGTGGACCTATGCAAACACCTTCTTTGAATGGTAGTGTTTATTTTATGACATTTACTGATGATTTCAATAGGAAAACTTGGTTGTATTTGTTGAAGAAGAAATCTGGAGCCTTTGAAGTTTTCAAGAGGTTTAAGTCTATGGTTGAGAATGAGAGTGGTCTAACCATTAAGATCCTGAGGTATGATAGAGGAGGTGAGTATAAATTGAATGAATTCATTGAATTTTGTGGTTTTCATGGAATTAAAAGGTAGTTTACTACTCGATATACTCCACAACAAAATGGAGTGGCTGAAAGGAAGAATCAAACCATCATGAATATGGATCGAATCATGTTGAAAGAGAGGCATCTTTCAAATGAATATTGGGGAGATGCAATTGTTTTCTCTATCTATATATTGAATAGAAGTCCAACCAAGACCGTGAGGAATCGTGTACCTTAGGAAGCCTAGGACGGTAAGCCTTGCAATGTTTCTTATTTCAGAATTTTTGGATGTGTAGCATATGCGCATGTACCTAAAGAAATGAGGAGGAGGTTGGATGACAGAAGCGAGAGATGTATCCTTGTTGGATACAGTGAAGATTCTAAGGCATATAGAATCTACAATCCCATCACCAAGAAGTATGTAATCAGTAGAGATGTTCAATTTAAAGAAGAGGAAGCTTGGGATGGAAGTATTGATAAATCTTTTTCAGAGGGAGTTGTGTTACCCCGTGAAGATGATGATGGAGGTGAGAAGGCTGAAGGAGGTGGAAATTTGGTTCCACATGAACATACGCCTACAACGAGAATTCCTACAAGGGAAGCACCAGATCTCAACCCATCTCAATTGAGAACGCCTAGAACTCATGAGCGTGGAGAGCCATCTAGACATGGTGGACATCAAACAAATTCACAGGTAAGTAGTGAATTGAATCCTACTTTAGCTTCATTTAAAAACAGATTTAAAGGTCAGAAGACTAGAAGCTTAAGATAATTATATGATCAGAATGAAGAAGTAGATCAGATTTCAAATTTTTCATTAATGTCATGTGATCCTGTAAGTTTTAATGAGGTTGCTAAAGAGGATGTCTGGATAAAAGCAATGGATGAGGAGATTGATTCCATTGAAAGAAATAATACTTGGGATATTGTCGATTTACCTGAAGATAATAACAGTATTGGTGTTATGTGAGTTTATAAGACTAAGTCAAATGCAAAAGGTGAAGTTGAAAAGTACAAGGCAAGACTTGTAGCTCAGGGGTTTAGTCAGCAACCCAGTATTGATTACAATGAAACTTTTTCTCCTGTAACAAGAATTGGCATAGTGAGGATGGTCTTAGCTATTGCAACTCATGATAAATGGATCTTGCATCAGATGAACGTTAATTTTTCATTCTTGAATGGATGTTTGGAGGAAGAGGTTTATGTAAGACAACCTCCGGGTTATGAGATTGATAAGCACAGAGATAAAGTTTACAAATTAAAGAAATATTTATATGGTTTGAAGAAGGAATCCAGAGTTTGGTATAGTAGGATCGATGAGTACCTGATTAGTGTTGGATTCAGAAGAAGTCCAAGTGAACCAACTCTGTACACAAAGGTAAACCAGGAAGGTAAATTTTTGATTGTCTATTTATATGTTGATGACTTGATTTTTACTGGAGTTATATATGTAGATGAATTTAAAAATCCCATGAAAACAGAGTTTGAGATGATTGATTTAGGATTGATGAAATATTTTCTTGGAATTGAAGTGGATCAATCAGATGATGGCATTTTCATTTGTCAAACTAAATATGAAAATGAAGTATTGAAAAGGTTTATAATTCTCAATTGTAAACCAGCTGCAACACCAATGACAACTGGTACCAAACTTAGCAAATATGATGAGGGATCATATGTTGATCCAACTTTGTATAATAAATTGGTTGGAAGCCTTATGTATTTAACATCAACAAGACTTGATATTATGTTTGTTGTAAGTTTAATTTCCAGATTCATGGAGACTCCGAAGAGTACTCATTAGCAAGCAGGAAAGAGGATCTTGAGATACATTGCTAGAACAATTTATTTTGGTATCTGATACACATCAAGCTTGAACTTTGAGTTGATTGGATATACTGATAGTGATTTTGCAGGTTCCATTGATGATAGGAAGAGCACATATGGTTATGTTTTCAGTCTTGGATCTGAAGCAGTGGCATGGGACTCAAAGAAACAACCCATAGTGATTTTATCTTCTACTGAGGCAGAGTATGTTGCAACAACAACAACTACATGTCAAGTTGTATGGATGAGAAGAATCTTGAATGAATTATTGTATGAGCAGAATGGTGCAACTCAGATTGTCTGTGATAATAAATCTGCCATTGCACTGTCAAAGAATCACGTTTTTCACAAGAAAAGTAATCACATTGATACAAGGTATCATTTCATTTGAGACCTAGTAAATGGTAAAGAAATTTCTATTCAGTTCTGCAAGTCTGAAGAACAATTTGCAGACATATTTACAAAGCCTTTGGGAAATGAATTGTTTAAAATTCATTGTTAACATCAATTTTGTATTGAAATTTTTTGGTTGTTTTGTTTTGAAATGATTAAGAGGGAGTATGTTGGATGTGTAACGCCCTCCTCGTTACGACAATCCAACTCTAGAACTAGTGCCAATTTTTTTTTTTTGTGAGTGTCTAAAAAGTGTGTGCGCGCGCGTACAAGGAAACAAACAACGGAGTCGACTCTGCGTCGCCATCCGACACAAGCAGACCAAGCACCCGAGAGGTTTACCAACCGAGTACCACATTAGTTTTAAGGAACAACATCCTTCCTTACTAGCTCAGACTAAGCGTAAGGTGCTTAATTCAAGAACATTCAACATATAAGTTCAGCATAACGATAAACGTTACAATTTCGTATTATGAACTAGTAAACGCATTACGTTTATATCACATTTGCCTTCCGAAAGGACAGGCGCCTTCCTCAATAGGTGATATCCATATAAGTACAACTAAGATATCTTCCCACAATGACAACGCCATGGCGCACCTTAATCAACAACCTTGCAAGTTAACCGCCACCTTAAGACGGCCATATCCTGACCCCAATTGACGACACCATTGTATATATTTCTAGTCAAGTAATTCTGGCATCAACCCATCGCATTACCTTGCCTTATCCTTACCACAATTTACATAACTCGAATTACTAGTATTAACATTCCACTCCCTTAATCATTGGCATGAACAATAATAATGTTAGCATCCTCTTACTCGACGCATACACTCTGCCTCCCTTGCAACTATTAATGTTCTAAACCAATAAATACATGAACCTAAAACATTACCATAAACCAATATCATTAATTTTAACCTTACTATAAACCAAAGGTAACATCAACCTTAAACATTTACCATAAAACAATATCATTAATATTAACCTTACTCTAAACCAAAGGTAACATCACCTTAAACAGTTACCACAAAACCAATATCATTAGGATCAACTTTACTCTAAACCAAAGGTAACGTCACCCTTAAACATTTATCATAAAATAAATATCATTAATATTAACCTTTACTCTAACCAATCATAACATTAACCTTAAACATTTATCATAAGACGACATCATTAATATTAACTCTAATCTAACCAATAGTAACATTACATTAAATCAATACCTTTTAATCCCTTCGCATTGTCTTCCATAGCTTACTCTACAATTGTCATGTTACTGTTCATGATAATTAACCTTGCTATGAATAGCAACTTCCTCTATAACATTATATCGTTTCAAAACCTATGTTACCACACATTTACCTTCCTCTTATATTATAATACACTCTATTACATTTAATCATAAATATGAGGGTCAAGATTTTATAAAAGGGATAACTTATCTAAACCATCTTAACATTATAAAACGAGACTGAGTTATTCTTGTGGAAGTTGAAAGGAAACGAGATAATAAGGATAACCAATAACTCGAACTGGTGAAACTTCGAACATGTTATTTTATCGATTCTCTAGCATCAATTAAAAACTCAACTCAACTGGTATCAAGATCTTAAATGTGGTAATGAAAGGTTAAATAAAACAGTAGTTGGGAATGAATTCCAACATATTTTTAATTATAAAAAAAAAACATAAGGAGATACCGTCCTGAAAACATATTAAATCAAATGTCATTTTGCTTAACCTAAATTAAAAAGGGAAGGGCGACCTGTAGCTTTCAGGGAATAAATAAAACAACTCCACACTATGGTAGGTGGAAGTGGAGCGTTTCGAGGGCGAAGGACCAAGCCTCGAGGTTCATGCTGGGCGAACGGCACGGTGCTGACACAGCACCGACAGTCTTGCATGCAACGAAAACGAAACTGAATGAATTACAGAACCAACGCCGGTGATAAAGACGAAGCAGGGTAGCGATTTAAGAGCGAGTGCTTGTTTTAAGGGATGGCCAGCTAGATCCTTTATTTGATCTGCACAATAGCTTGCATTTACTACCAGAAATTCCCAGTTTAATAAAATTAAAAAAAAAGAGCAGCGACCACCAGGTTCGAATAGCAATACTCAGATGGACAACGCAAAATTAACAACCGTAAAATGACTAGGTTTAAAATTAACACAGTTATAACTGCAATAATTACCAACATCATTCCACACAAGCAACATCCTTCCCCAGAACCGCCATTAATGCTCTGCGAGCTAATTTCTACTCTAGGGGACAGCGGCCGAACCAGTTCACGTCCGAATTCAAGGTTCGTTCATTGATTAATGGAAAACAGACGTCAAGAACATCGTGGGTACCGTATTAATTTGTTGTTCCACAACAACAACCTGAGGAAAAATTCATAATCTAGGTTCCACCGAGAATTGAACTCGGGTTCTTAAATTTCGAAATAGAAACGCGTTCCTCCTTTTTAAAAATAAAATTTCGAGATAGCAAGGAGTGTTGGTGGTGGTTTTTTTTTTGGGGATTTACGGCACAATGCTCAACCACTCAATAGAAGTGAATTACATCCTCGACTGTATCAAGCGCCGAGGCCTGGGCGTGCTCATCTGTGACTCGTGAGTATGAAAGCCTTCAGAGTTTAGGGTTTCAGTGCAGCCCGTCAAGAAAAAGACTTAACAAGCATGGTAAAACAACAAACGGTGTACTTCTTAACTATTCGAGGCTTTTATGTGCTATATCTATCGGTGAGTAAGAAGGCTTCCACGAAATAGCAGCCCACCGCCATAAAATGAATGCCAACGAGTGCAGACACCAAAAAGAAATAAGAACAGCAGCGCAGTCATTCCATTTCAAAAACAACGGAGGTCCCAGCCATAACTAAACGCTCACTGCATGACTGCAACACTAGCAGAGTACTAGTTGCATCTGTTAAATAAAAAAAGAGATGCACGCCCAACACCAAAAGAGAACCCCTGAGGCAAAACGGCCACGTACATATAAAATACGCCCCCAATCCAGAGAGATTCCAGAACGATTATACACAGCAAATAAACTATTGCGCAACGAAACTAAGGTTGGGTTGGGTTAATAACATATGGA
>ML820980.1:99760-134103 GCA_009831015.1 Picea engelmannii | reverse complement strand
AGGTCAAAAAGTAATGTAAAGTATTATGCAAAATAGATTAAGCATGCAATAATGAGAAAGGACCTTATATACCTTGGAATGATCAGATGTAGTGATATTATGAGTCTAAACACTAGTGATGAAGGGTATAACAATGGAAAAAATTATGGGCAAAAAGGGTACAATATGTGGTCCTAACAGTCGCCTTCACGAAATGAGCGAAGGTTGACATGGCGATCAAAGGTAGCCTTGGATCATTTTTTAGCTACCTCGTTGTTCTGTAAGGAAGATCGACGATCTTCATCCAGAGACTCCAAGTTCAGCAAGCACTGCTCCATTGGAGCAGTGTTTGGTAATAGCTCAATTGCGGTGCGTAAGGTGGGAATTTCACACTCGATGGGAAGAGTTGCCTCGATCCCATGGACTAAATGAAATGGTGTGAAACCAGTAGCGGTCTTCACAGCCGTTCGGTAAGCCCATAGTGCATAAAATAACATATGATGCCAATTGGTTTTATGTTTATTAACTGTGCACTATAACATGGTCTTAAGGAATTTTTTAACTGCCTTGACCTGTCCGTTAGACTGAGGGTATTATGGGGAGGCAAACTCATGAGAGAAGCCTAACCAAGATGAGAGTTCGATGAAGATCGCATTCTCAAAGTGTTTCCCATGGTCGGAAACGAGTTGGAGGGGTACTCCAAAATGAGATATGACGTGGTTAAAGAAAAAATACGCTGCAGTGTTAGCGGTGTTGTTGAAAGTGGGCATAGCTTCAGCCCATTTGGTGAAGTAATCAACGACGAAAACGATGTATTTGTGACCATTGTTGGAGGGGGGATTACAAGTCATGAAGTCGATGCCCCATTTACAAAAAGGGTCGGCAGTTATGACAGGATGGAGAAGAGCGGGGGGAGCCCAGGCTTTGTTGGCGTAGAGATGACATTGCTCACATTGTTTCACAGCATGAATGCAATCATGAAACAAAGTAGACCAAAAGTAACCGGCTCAGATAATCTTTTGAGCAGTGGATATACCCAAAAGATGGTCCCCGCATGCGCCGCTATGGCATTAGTTTAAGACTTTGTCAGCCTCATCGATAGTTAGGCATCGACGAAGAATGGTGTTGACGCCCCATCGGTATAGGATGTCTCCGATGAGAAGGTAGCAGGGGGCCTGGTGGAGAATACGTCGACGATCATCTCGTGAAAGGTGGTTACCAAAATTTTGAGTTTGGAGGTAGATGAGGAGGTCACTGTACCAAGGATCATCCGAATTAATGTAAAAGAGATGTTCGTCTGGAAATTCGGTGTTGACGGGGGTGGTGGTGGTGTCAGAGGGGAGGGCCATGACAATTTCGGCGAGAACGAGGGCCTTCTTACTCTTAGGTGTTGAGAACTCGAGGTCGTATTCCTGAAGGATAACGATCCATCGAGAAAATTTTCCATTAACTTGACGGCGGATGAGCAAGTACTGCATAGGGTTGGACTCTGCGATGACCTTTGTGGTGCGAAGTAGAATGTAATGGCACAGTTTCTAGACTGCGAGGACAACTGCAAGAGAAAGTTTCTCTTCGTGTTTATACTTCAAGGGTGGTCCTGAGAGTTTCTTACTAACGTAATAAATGACGTGTTCACGATTTTCATCTCCTAGCTGGACGAGGATGTCGGCTACTAATACAACTGATGCTAATACGTAGAGGATGTAGTTTCCATTATAGTTAGGTGCACTAATTAAAGGTGCATTTGAAAGCGCTGCTTTAAGATCGTCAAATGACTATTGGGCGTGGTCGTCCCAATGAAATGGGATGTCGTGACGTAGTAAGTGGAGGAAACTGTGTGTGCGTATGGAGTAATCCGGGACAAAGTGTCTAAGAAAGTTAGCTTTGCCTTGAAGACTCTGAAGTTGTCGTAAATTTTGGTGATAGCTTGGACTTTGAGGGGGTCCACGGTAATACCGCTTTTGGAAACAATAAACCGAGGAGGCTCCCTGCGGTGACACAGAACACACACTTGAGAGGATTCAAGTGGATTTTGTACTGACGACACTGTTGAAAGATGATTCATAGATTGTCTAGATGCTGGGTGCGTTTCTTGGATCGATCTGTGAGGTCGTCCAAGTAGGCGAGGATGATATTAGCCAGATCATGAAATATGTATGTCATCGCCTGCTGGAAAGTTGTGCCGGCATTTTTTAAGTCGAAAGGCATGACACGATATGCAAAAGTACCCCACGGGGTAGTGAATGTGGTTTTATACTGATCAGCTGGGTGGATTTGAATTTGGTTATAGCCAGATAATCCATCCATAAAGGAGAGAGCCTTGTGGCCGGCGCAGTCGTCGATAATTTGATCGATGAAAGGCGTTGGAAAGTTGTCTTTGGGACATGCGTTATTGAGATTGCGAAAGTCTGTGCAAATGTGGATAGTGCCCTGTTTTTTGTCGATGGGTACAGGGTTGGAAACCCATGAGGTATAAGCAATGGGGTAAATAAACCCGGCAGCACGTAATTTGTCAATTTTGGCTTTGATAGCCACGACTTTGGATGGGTGTAGCGGTTGTTGTTTTTGGCGAATTAGTGTGATGTTGGGCCAGGTGTCAATGCGATGTTCGACAATAGAGGGATCAAGTCCCAACATTTCCGTGTATGACCAGGAAAAAATATCCTTATATTCCTGGAAGAGGGATTTATATGCGTCGATTTCCTGAGGAGTGCAAGCAAATCCAATGATGATTTCTTCGACGATGCCATTTTTGATGGAAGTGTCGATTTTGATGGTGGGGGAAATGTTGGCCATATTAACTTCTTCAAAATCATCAGGGGCAGGAATGGGATTGTTGAACCAATCGATAGGCCCTGACGGGATAAAATCTTTGGTTTCGATTGTGTAAATGGGGTTTTGGTTAGGAGGCATGGGGGCTTCCTGTGGTGAGAAGAGTGCGCGGTGATGTAGCGCATCCCAGGGAGAGTCATGGTGGTTTATCTCTTCTAGTATTTCCTCGTTGCATTGGAAACGTCGGGAATACAAGGGGTCGTGAGGAGTGATCTCGGTGACAGTGTGGTTGCCCCCTGATGAAGAAGCAGGGGGAACAATGCAAGGAGATGGTGAGGGTTCACTCGACATAAACCATATATTGAAGTACTGAGGGGTACCCATGGTGGTTGGGTGGAGAGTGTCTGAAGGGAAATGAGCGGGAGAGTTGGGAGGGTTGGGGGGTAAATCCTCAGATGTGTTATCTAAGAACCACGGAGGTGTTGGGAGTGCCTCGGGTTCGGGAGAAATGACATGAAGATCCTCTAGTGACGAGGTAATGTCAATTATCGCCTCTGCGGGTCGGTGAAGCAGGGCCAATTGACGTTGCCTGTATTCAAGGATCATAGGACACTGGTATGTAAAATGAGTTAATGAATCGTAGAGAGAGAAAGGGTGTCTCATACATTCATTGACTGAAGTGGTGACATAACGAATGTCAGTGATATTTGTTGAGGAGGGCGTAGCAGGGCTGGGGTTGTTCTGGAAGTTCTAGCATACTGCGGCTAATGTCTATCGAAAGCGTGGCAGTTCTGGGCAATGATGGGTGTAGTGGCCATACTCGGAACAGATAGCACAAGCGTATTTGTTCCTCAACCCTTTACTACTGGAAGGGTGGGTGGTAATGGGGGGACTAGAAGTAGTGTTGGGTGTTGTGCGAGTTTGATTGAGGGGGATCAAATTCCATAATTCAGGTAGTGATGGACAGTTGTTGGTTTGGTGGCCTTTTTCCTCACATAGTGTGCAAGGTGGTGGGATGCGTGGAGGAAGTGGAGCAGTGGGTTCCTTCTTCTTTCTCCTACCCCCAGCTGTAACAGGGGGATTAGTGAGTGGGGGAGTGGTGGGGGTAAGAATGGGAATCATCATGGGGATTCCTTCCTGTGGGGGAAGGGACGGTCGAGGGACCATCTTAGGGGGGTGTAAATACCACACTAGGATTGCTAACACCATATTAGGTAGTGTGAGTGTTGCGGCTACCTGAAAAGCTTCTATACCGGGTGGAGGGTAAAAGAAGGGAATTTGAGTAAGGGGTTGAGGAACTGTCTCCCAAACTAGATTATGTCCTTGGGGAGAGGTGGAATCGTGGACTAATGGGGTCGACGAGTGTCCAGGGGGGTGTTGAGGAGGGGTTTCTGTGATGACTAGGACGTCAGATATGACAAAAGCCTCTGTAGGAGGACATGTATCCTCTGTGTGAGTTCCGTTAGATGATATGACACATACTTTATTAGTAGGATGAAGGAGTGGTGGTGCTCCATGGTATGTCCCTAACAAGGATGGATCTTTAAAAATCCCAGGACCCATATCGACGAGTGGATATGCATCTTGGTTTGTGTGGATGAGAGGAAGAATGTTATCGAGGTTGGCAGATGGGTTAGGCTCATAATGTGAGACTTGGTTGATGGTCACGATCTTCCCATTATGGGGGAACATCATTGTCTGAAAGACGGAAGATGCCACTGCCTTCATAGCATACATGTAGCTACGACCGAACATGATATTATAATCGAGTGGGGCATCGATAACTTCGACATCAATGAGAATAGTCTTTCCCTCGAGTTCAACGGGGACATTTTGGAAGAGCCCTTCAGGAGAGGATGGTCGTTCGTCATAATCTCGTATGAGTTCTGGGGAACCAAGTTTCTATCATACTGTTTTGGACATGATTCACGTAGATGCACCTTCATCAATGATACACTGATGAACTGTGATGTTCTGTATTTTCACTGGTATTTGAAAAGAGATCAAGGTAGGAAGACGAGGTTCTCCACTATCAATATCAAAGGTGATGAGTCGCGTATCTGCAGGGTCGACTTCCCCCAAGGCGGAAAGTAGTGATTTCCGCTGAGTAGGACAAGTTTGGAGGACTTCCAAGACTGACATGGCAGCTAGGGATTGTGCTAAGTCTTCTACCAAACTATAGTTATGAGTTTCCCTAGCCTGTGGGTTGTGGACATTCCGGTGCAATGGGATGCGAGGGATGTGAAGTGGTGGTTCGGCAGAAGGAAGAGGGATCACTAACGGGGGTCCCGTTGGTGTAGGGTTTGTCTCTGGAGTGATGGGAGGAGACTCAGCGGGTGCATGATACTGACGATTACGCATTTGCAGAAGGATTTCTTCCTCACTGGTGAGGAGAATTGTATGCTTTGTTGGGTTGTTGAGGTTGAGGTATTGTCCTACCTGAGGTGGGGGGTGTTGTGTGTCCTATTGGGTGTTTATCACACCTTGATGTGGAATAGGATTTTGCAGCATGGCGGGAGGGGGTTGTTGCACGTATTGTTGTGGTGCCTGCTGAGGGGCAAGTTGTGCAGGAGAATGGGGAAGACTACCAAAGTCTTTTAACCATTTGAAATCAGCGATCTGGGGGCAATGATGAGTGTAATGGCCGAATTCACCACAAAGGGCACAAGGGAAGATGGTTTTAACATTATTTCTCCCTTGGAATTTTTTATTATTATTGCCCCCTTGGGGGTTTTGGTTCCCTTGGTTCTAGTTGCCCCCAGTTGGTTGGTGCTGTGGGGGTTGATTCCTGCCTTGACCCTGGTTGTTTTTATTCCTATTTTTTCCTTTCTTCTTGGCATTTTTTGATGGATGGGTTGGATTGGCTGTGTTCAACTGTTCAAAATTTTGGTATTGTTGAGTAGCAGAGGGTTGAAAAAAATTTACCCCCGCATGAGGATGTGCGGGAGCCATGGGTTGTGGAGGACTATGAAATGCGAAGTATGGATTTTGTGGTGGTACCAATCCATAAGGTACATAGGAAGGCATAGTGCTTTCGCTAGTACTATAAGATGATGTTGAGGGAGTACCACTATTCGTGGGAATAGGTGGATGTATGGGAGGTGTCGGTGGTGGTCCACTGATGGGTGGAGGTATAGCAACAGGGTATGGTTGTTGATAAGGGGGTGGGGGGTAATAAGGAGTGCCCCCATATGCCGGTGGGTATTGTGGTGTTCCATACATCAGTGGTGGTTGGGGTTGTGGACCATGGTGTGTGGTGGCACCTATTAGTCCATCTGCTGAGTGAGACATCCCAGGTTTGTCTTGGCCAAATGGCACAGGTTTTGGAAGATTAGGAAGTACCATGTATAAGTATCCTGACTGTGCATAGATGAGGTCATATTGTTGGGATTTACTGATGGCTTCCTCTTTGGATTGAGGGAAGGTGGAAGCTACATCCTTACCGAGGAGAGAGACAAGTGATCTAAGAAACCAATCGAGACATTGTTGCTTGGTGGTTTCTACTTTGCACAAACTACGTCACCTATGCCACTTGTGAATGTGGTCAGGGATGTGTGTGGCTAAGGTTTGTTTGAAGTTAGACAGTAGTTCTAGATTGTTGTCGTGGCGGATGGGTAATTGAAAAAAATTCAAGAATTCTTTGGCCAATGACTCAAAAGTTGCGTGGGACCTCGATTTTTCTTCGACATACCATTTAGCCAATGGGCCAGTGAGTGTGCGTTGAAATAATCGTAGTCTGATGGAATCATCCATAATGTTGTTGGAGGAGCACCATAGGTGAAAGGTCATGACATGGTTGGCAGGGTCATCCCCTACCTTTCCTTCAAACTTTGGTATGTCTGAAGGTAGTTTGGTTGGCATTGCAGGCCATGTGGGATCATGCAATATGGGATCATTGGTGAGTTTGGTGAGATCCGGTATGTTGAGAGAGGCCAAATATGGAATTTGTAGTGGGGGGGGAGGATTAGCTCTGACCATAGTGCGTTGTGAACCTAACCCATGAGGGGGGCTAGGTGGGTTGGTGCTCCCTCCTTGAGAGGAAGTGGGTCCCCCGCTTCCATGTAAAGGAGAGCGAGTGAATAGATGACCTTGGGAAGTTGACCCAAGTAATGGAGAACCAAGCAAAGTTGATCCTAAGATAGTGGCACTCATAGGAGTGTGTGAAGGAGGTGTCGATGAGCGGGCACAACCAGATACTCCCCCTCAGATAGGAGGGAGATTGAGCAAGCGTCGTGAATGACGAGGGTTCTGTGGTTCCCCTATGATGTTAGACTAGCTGTGTGAATGTGTGCAAAAAGTGGTGAGAGTCTTTGCTTTGAATGTTTACACAATATATATATATCCAAATCAAAGTGATTGAGAAACAAGAGTCTTTGCTTTGAATGTTTACACAATATATATATCCAAATCAAACTGTAATCAGATGTGCATCATACATAAAATGCGAAAGAAGCATATATGTGGGTAAGTGGGTTTTTTCCGCGTGGGGGAATCAGAAGAAAGAAAATGCTCATGTCCTAGAAGACGTAGCGTCCTTCCTCTCAAGTAGCACTGGACCTTCCAATAGTACTCAACAGTGGGGTCTGAAGTCACCGGAAGAGAAACTAGTGAAGGATGAAATAATTGGTTATAATGAGGGGTAAAGGGGGCATATCCCGAAAGAACTGGCGATATTTCCCAATATCCACACAAAATCCAATCAAGGTGCAATTGCAGCCCACAATTTCCACCTGGGTAGATGTCCTAATTTTGGTCACTAGGTACCTCGGTCAAAGTGCGGCATTTAGATTTTCGGCCTAAGAAATGGGTCACGGGATGGATCCTGTCCAAGAGGTGGGTACCTCAAGGGGGGATGCACAGAACAACCGGACCTCGGCCTTCAACCCTTCATGGGTATCTCCCTGCCTTATGGTGATTGGAACACTTGACTTGGAGGATTTTCAGTTCCCTATTTGACAACCTCTATGTTTTGAAAATGTGAGAACCAGATAACGGGGAGTTATTTGGATGCCTATCCCCGAAATCCTACCTAGACTAAAAAATTTCTTTTGGCACCTCCTGTGGAGGAAAACTTAGTGAGTTTTTAGAAAGATTTTAGATGTAGTTGTTTTGGGAGGTTGGGGGTACAAACCAATCTCGTTGATTAAAAATGGGAGTGGATAGTCCCGTCAAGAAAAAATGGGGTACTTTCGGAATCCCTTAGGAAACTTACTTTGACCTCCACGTTTCAAGAAGAAGCTATGTGAGTGATAAGTGACTTTTGTGTGTGAGTGAAAGTGTGCCAATTTTTAGTGAATTAGATGTCACCTTTATGCATGTGGACTTTGCTTGGTCCTTACAAGAGTTTGATTACCTAATTAACTAAGTGCCTTTGGTACAACCTTGCATAATTCAAAATCCCTAGGAAGCTATCATGTGGACATGTGGGCCCGTTACTATCCTTTAACTCCCTATTGTGATGTAATCTAAGAAAATCTTTGAAACTATCCTAGATTGAACATGTGGGCATGTATGGGCCCGTTACAAACCTTTAAACTTCCCTAGTGTTTTGATCTAAGAAAGAAAAAATTCAAACATTATCCTATCTATGTAGCATGTGGGCATGTATTGGTCCGTTACAATATTAAGATGTGTTTGAAAAAGAAAACTAAGAGGAGTCCCAAAAAGGGTTGTTGTCCTCTCCTAAAGGTTTTAAATTTTGTTAAGGGAGTTGGAATTGTTTCACAATCTTTTTCTGATTCTCAAGGTCGCTTGGAGGCATGAGAGAAGAGCATACTAAGTGATTGTTACCCAAATTCTAGTCCCAATGTAAGTTAAATGTGATTAAAAATGATTTCCAACTTATATTGTAAGTCAAAACAAGCCATCCATGTGGCAAAAAAGAAAAGAAGGGAAATTGATTTTATCCTCCTAAGTGCCTATGTATGTTTGACTAACCCCTTTATATGATGAGGGGACTAAGTGTGGTGCAGCTTTACAACATGCTTGACATCATTTTTAAGAGGGCGGATGGCCTTCCCCACATTTCAATCAACTTACAATGTGAAATTTTTCTCAGATGTGCGGGTCCCAGTGAAGACAGAGGCGCACAGAGTGCATGCACGCGAGTAGAGACAAGCTAAAAAGCGCACGTGCGCAGAACAGAAACGTGATTCAGACGCATGGGTGCACGATGCACGTCTATGGGTTGAAAAACCTGTGCATATGTGGCACACGACCAAGAATGAAAAATCCTAGTGGATTTCTCTCAATTCAACTTGGAATTGGTTGATTGGCAGGTCGGCTTAGGCCAGTTAGTTCGCCTGCAAGTTAAACAAACTAAAAGAAGAGAAAAATAAACCCAAATGAGGTAGGAAATTGATACCTTTCCCCAGCGGAGTCACCAATATATTGCACCTGTTTCGTCACCTTGGTGAGCAAATAAGAGGTGCTTGCATGCCCAGTTGGGTCTGCTGAGCAGGACAGATGTAGAGAAAAGAGTTAGAGAAAGAGAAAGAGAAACAAAACTATAACTAAGAATTAGACTAATGGATGGAATAAAAATTAAAATCATAAGCATAGGAACAAAAGAACAAAAAGACCCATGTCACCAATGTTAGAGGCTGGTCTTATTGATGAAATCAAAGAACCAAGAAGAAAGGGGACTATGAGTCCCTTCTTCCTCCAAGGGAAGGCTCTTGGACCCTCACAAGCTTGCTCTCCTTACAACAAAGAAAATGAAAATGATGATGAAAGAACTCCTTACAAATCCACTCAATGGTGAGATGGATTGCTCAATGAAATGGTGCCAATGTTCTCTTGTCAAGGATGGAGTCCTTAAAACAATATAGGAAGCATAACATTACTTTGAATTCCTTGAGAAAATGAGGTGCATTCATGGCGTTTTATAGCATTGCATTGGGTTATTGTATAACTGCTTCGTAGTGTGAAAAGATGCCATTTAGGGCATTATTAGGTCTTTGACCAGCCCACCATTCGGATCCAGCCCTGATTTGAGGGTCAAATCGGCTTGGGAACTGAACCATAAGTAGTTGGGAGGCCAACCACTTTCATAACTGCGTCGTTTAGTAGGTGCGTGGATTTTTGCGCTAACAGTCGCGCATCGTGCACATATGCGCGCTTTCTACATTCATGTTCCGCGCATGTGTGCACGCGCCTAATGTCTGCAAAGCGCTCTTCAATTTTTCACTACTTTGTATAGTTTTTTGACCTTTTTGAATGCTGTGGTATTAATTCAAGTTCATGAATGAATTCATTACTGTTTGACGATGCTGAGTTCTTATAACCATGTGCGGATGAAATTTCAGTGATAACACCAGTAAAATGATAACCATTTGAATGCCAACCCATTCTCTAGAAGATTCCCTTCTAGAACCATCGACACTTCATCTTTTTCCAAGATTGAGAACAAGTTCACACACTAGATATGTAGCACAGTGTGAGAAGTTCACACCCTACCTGAAGGCAGTCTGCGAGAACAGGTCATTCTTTCATCCTAGGATATAAGCAACCTGCGAACTCTCTTCAAAAATATGTTTTATGGAAAGATATGAATGTCACTTTTCTCAGGAGAAAGTTCTTGTTAGGATCCTGAGTACACCATCATCAATACACCATCAAGATGACCAAAATCATGGGTAACAGAATGCCCCCCAAAGTATGAGGCTAGAATTAGTGACAGCCGAAATACTTTGTAAACTGTATGTGTATGTCAGAAACCAGGAGCGCACCTAATCAGAAACCTGCGAACAACCAAGCATCTGCAGAATATCATACTAGTTCTGAGGTAGGAATTCCCATACTCAGATCATAGACGGATGAAATTATAATCATAATTCATGGCCACCAATCATACACTATGTATCCATGCCGTCAAAATATAGCATAGCCACCAGGAATACACTGTGGATCTATGCAAGAAAATTCAAATTGAGACGACATAGCCACGAGACATACAAAGTGGATCTATGTGTCACAAATTAGACATATTCCATCACAACCTGGACCAAGAGATGAGATCTAGGGTCTTCAATCCCATCACCCAAAAGTATGAATCTAACCATGTGATTACATATGTTGAAGTTGAACATGGTAGAAGCCACTTGATTACCAGTCAATGATGAAACTGTTAACAATTGCGAGGGAAATCACCATTAATGTCAATGACTCCCAAGGTACACTAGTACAATCCACCGAAAGTGAATGAATGAGTTGAGGTCGAACATCCGACATAATCTTTCAATCAGGGGTCAATTATGTAAACCCACTGTCAAAAGTGAGGATAATGAGCTGAAGTCAATGGAACAAAACTCATCACAGGAGGGCCTTGATGTATACCCCATCAATGACACGAAACGAGTAACAGATTTTGAAGGTGAAACAGAGTATGATATAAGTTTGACTGGGCACAGGGAAGGCCGACACGAAGATAATGGACAACTGCAAACGACCGACTCAATAGAGGTTTCATATGAACTTCTCTTGAACATATGAATGACACGACCAATGATTTGGCAGCATTGACTCAGAGACGATGCAGGGTATGACCTTGTAGAAAATTGAATGAGATACAAGTGGATTTCCCAAACCATATTCAAATAATGAATAGGGGGGTGTCATGTTCAAGAGCGACACTTACTGCCAATTAATATGAATACGAGAACACATCCCTTTCCCAAATTTTCCCCCACCAGTTCTAGCGAGTACCTCTTTATTTTTACACAAGCTTGAGGAGGATAACATATGCTTGTTGATATAAGGTCATCCTTTGGATAAATCCTTTGGAGTATGTTTAACGAACCCTAGGAAGGAGTAGTTCGGTCCCATTATGGGTCTGTCAATGTTTGTTTAACGAGTCCAAAGATAGAAAACTCAAAGGTTTTTCATGATTATAGAGTCTGGAAAAACACTTAACAGAGAACTCTCTCAGTTCCTTTTTCGTAAAAGAGTTTGATGAGACTAAAAAAGAGATAAATTATTGCCCAACAGATGCTTTCTTCAAATATTTTAATGAGCGTGAAAAAATCAAGGTCGCTCGACAATCTTTTCATGTTTAGAGAGTCTAAAAAGAGCTTAAAGAGGACTCCAAGGGGGTTCCTTTTTCGTATAACCTTGTTGAGCCCGAAAAAGTGATAAAAGTGTGCTCGATCACGTTCTCATGTATTTTCGAGCGTGAGAACGGACAAAGACCAAGCTCAAGGTTTTGTACAAAAAAATTAAAAACAATCAAAACATGCAATGAAGAAGAAAAAATATTTTCACCCCTGTGCATGAACATCAAAGTCGTTATGCCTGCAAAAGTTATACTCAAAAGGGTATTAGGCATTAGGTTTTAACAAATAAACAATTATAAAATCCGATAACAAATGGTAAAAGTAAATATAAAGGGGTAAAAGTTCTTTTTACCATAATCATTTTAACTTTACCAATATTTGAGCCCCAAACCCCTCTTTTGCCCTTGAATTTTGGCACTCGATTGCGGGAGTTACGAGCATCCATTAGAAAAATTGTCTCCAGTACTGACGTAAGCTCCTTGTCCTCTACCTTTTCATGGTTTGATTTTTCATTTTCATTGGCAAAAAACATAGTTTTGAGTTTGTTTTGGGGGTTAAAGTTGCACTCAACCATTCTTGCAGGCCAACCACATGGGACCTATGAGAATGCCTCATTCTCGCAGGTGACCCCAAAGGCCCCTACTAGAACCTCGCACTGTGCCTAAAGGGCACCTGTGATAACCGCAAAGTGGAAATTTTTTTAAATTTTTTCTCAATGAAAAAGATACCAAGTGTTGAATAGAGTTATTAACTTTCTTCTTATGCTTCTTATGCAGATATTTGGCCATCAACATGGTTCTGGAATGGCGTGAAAGAGAGCATGAAGAAGATGATGTCATTTCCAAAAATCATCCGGCCACTATTGCCACTTTACGAGACTGTGGTCTTCTGAAATTCTTTCGTATCCCGGGTATGAGGGCCAAAGTCAGGTTATTGGAGTACCTTGTGCATATGTGGGATCCTGACCAGCAAGTATTCCATGTAGGGGTCCACACATTGTCCTTGGATATCGAGGACATTTACTTCTTAACAGGACTGTCATGGCGTGGGTACCACGCGAGCCTGACTGGTAGCAGAGGTGGTGGGCTGCCCATGAGTGAGTACTGTCGCTTGCACTGTGTTCCAGAGGTAGAGAGGAGAAAACAGAAAGTATCCATTTGGGGAGTGTGGGATTTGACCCTCCGCACTATTTTGTTCACCATTTCTTGTATGGTTGGGAGCGTTTCTCTTCACATGGCTCTCCATAGCTACTTTCAGTATGCCATAGAGTGTACTGAGCCTCGGGATTTTAACTAGGCAGACGCAGTGCTTCGTAGCATGAAGAGGCAGTTAACCAAATGCAAGCGAGGCAACCTGAAGCAATTTGGGTATGGGTCTTTGTTGGTGTCCTTATTTCTTGAGAGGGTTCCCTTGTGAAGGCTGCAGGTAGAGTGGGATTTACTAGCTCCAACAGATCCAAGAATGATGAGGTGGTGTCAGCTCATGGCCCGACATGTAGCTGGACCAATTATCAAATATAATGATGTCTTCTTCGACTAGTTGCAACCACATATGTTGATGGTCGATGATTATGTTTATGCCAGGTTGGACTTCCAAGGAGACCTAGACTTGGTCCTTCCCGAGGGTTCTCAGTGGGGGGATCTTGGTAAGAAGTACACATATTTCTTTTTAAATGTTTTTGTGAATTTTATAATATGCAAATGTTTTTTGTTTTTTTTTTATGTTCATCCAAGGTCTAAATACAAAATTATTTTTTGATGACACAGATGTGGGGCCTTACCGACCTCCTGGTACTTATCCTATTCAGCGAAGAGGAGAGGTGCCTCCATTTCCACGATGGGACGCTGAAGATTATGAAGCAATGGAACAAAACATAGAGGGTTTGACAGTAGACATTCCGGACATGCCCCTTGGAGAGGTTCCATGACGTTATCAACATCATACAGTAGGAGTGTCAGAATCCATTGGTCGACTGCTTTGTAGGGTTTCCCGAGCAGTCATGTGTTACTGTGAACATCATCCATGACATCACTTTGTAGAAGCTATAAGCTTCAGATTTTGAAATTTTGGTCCTCGGATAGAAATTTTTTGTAAAAACTCTTTTGATCGTTATATATACATATGACTTCTACCGGTTTATCTTGTGTTGTGTGAAAATTGATGTGATTGATTTATAAATGACCCAAATTTCTGTCTAATACATAGTTAGCTAATGCATCAGTTAATGTATTTAGACGTCTAGGAATATGTTGATATTCAATATAATCAAAATAACGTTCCAAGAGGCAAATTCGCAAATACACCCGTAACAAAGTAGGACTTTGAATAGTATATACATTACTTAACTGTAGTACTACGAGTTGCGAATCGAGTCACACAACCAAATGACGGATTCTGAGTGAGATAGCATCAATCAACAATTCGATAACGACACTATACTCCGCAATATTGTTCGTCGCATGGCCGAGACACACACCTCGTAAGGAGACAAGTTCATTTGTAGGGGTGTAAATTTCCCATGCAGCGGAAGCAAGGTTCTGAGTACTACAACTAGCACCATCAGCGAAGCCAATGTAGGGTAGTGAAGACTCTGACATCTGGAAATCAAACACAACGTCACATAAGGGTAGAGACCAGATGACGACAAAAGAAAGCTATAGTAACACACAAGAAGTATGATACAATAAAAATACAAGTACTCGTGCACATGTGATCTTATGCATGATACTTATTCAAGTACAACCCATTTCTAGGTTCACTCAAAGGGATACCATCGTAATATACTAACTCGTAAGCCCTTTTTTCCAACACTCGTCCAACGATATAAGGACCTCACCACATGGCTTCGAATTTTCCATCTCCTAGCATATCTTGATCTTGTTCATAGAGGAGAATGAGATCTCCTTCAGAGAAAATGCGAGGCTTGACATGTTTTCCGTATTGGGCCTTGACACATTTTTTCTGAGATTCTATGACTAGGGTAGCATCGCGTCGAGTTTTTTCTAATCACATAAGATACAATAGATGTTCGTCCTCAACAGAAGTGTTCGGTAGGAGTTCAACAACTAGTTTTAAAGAGGCTATCTCGCATTCAATCGGGAGAATGGCTTCCAAACCATAGACTAACCAGAAAGGTGTAAACCCAGTAGTTGACTTGACGAATGTCTAGTAAGCCCACAATGCCGAAAACAACATTGTGTGCTAACTTTTTTTGTGAATCCCTATCATTCGTCAGAGCATAGCTATGAGAACTTTGTTAATTTCTTCGACTTGGCCGTTGGCTTGTGGGTAATAGGGCATTGAGTTTTCATGGCGAAGACCCAACTTTTCAGTGAGTTTGGACATCATGAAGTTTCTAAATTGGCTACCGTGATCAGTGACGATAACCTGAGGAACACCAAAACGAGCTATTATGTGATTAAAAATGAATAATGTTGCAGTCTTTCCAGTGTTGTCAAATGTCGACATCACCTCGGCCTATTTCATAAAGTAATTTATGGCTACAATAATGTATCCATGCCCCCCGACCAAGTGGGGGTGACATGTCATGAAATCGATGCCCCATTTCGCAAAGGGACCAATGGAGACCACAGGGTGAAGAGGAGCGGGATGTGACCGTATCTTATGATTATAGGTCTACCAAGCATGGCATTTTTGGATGACGATTATGCAGTCATTAAATAAAGAAGGCCAAAAATACCCTGCTCGTAAGATCTTCTAGGCAGTATCATACCCAGACATATGACCACCACAGGCTCCAAAATGGCAGTCATTCAAAGCTTTCTCGGCTTCGTCGAATGTTAGGCAGGGTTGAAAAACTGAGTCAATCCCCTGACGATAAAGAGTATCCCCGAGGATAATATATTGATGGGCTTGGTAGCGTATTCGACGTCGGTCAGTACTAGATAAAGTTGGTCGGAAAGTCTGTGTTTGGAGATATATGATGATATCGCCATACCAAAGATCATCAGAGCTAATGAGGAAAAGGGATTCATCGAGTAATGAATCAACTGCTACATTTTCCATTTCAGAATAGGGAAAGTTGCATATCAACTCAGAAAACACTAAGGACTTCTTGGACTTGGCGCGTTCGAATTCCAAGTCAAACTCCTGGAGTATCATGATCCATTTGGAGTATTTTCCCCCTAGCAATTGACGTGTGAGAATGTGTTGCATAGGGTTGCAGTTAGAAATCACTGTAGTCTTGTGAGAGAGGATATAGTGCCGAAAGCATTGGACAACTTGGACGGCTGCCAAGGCTAGTTTTTCGACATGTAAATACTTGGTTTCGGTAGGTGTTAGACTCAAGTAATAGATAACATTTTCGTCGTTAAAATCATCCTCTTGGACGAGAACCATACCAATGGTGTAATCCGAGGCTACAAAGTATAGGAAATAATTGTGACTGTAATCGGGGGGAAAGAGAAGCAGAGCACGTGTTAGGGACAATTTCAAAGCTTCGAAAGATTTGTTTGCAATGGTATCCCATACGAACTCAGACCCCTTTTTTAGGATCCGCGTAAATCCACAATTTATCTTGGCATAATTTTGGATAAAACGATGAAGAAAGTTTTCTTTCCCCTGCAAACTTTGTAACTAGCGAAGTGTAGAAGGAGGAGGGAGATTAAGGATCGCCTCAACCTTTAAAGGATATACCCTGATCCCTTGATGTGAAACAATAAAGCCTAGAAGTTGGCTGGATTCCATGGAGAAAACACACTTGTGAGGATTCAAGCGTATACGGTAAAACCGACAGTGGACGAAAATGGCTCGGAGGTGGGTTGGATGATCGACTCGGCGCATTGAGTGAGAAGGTAAATAGTCCAAATATGGTTGCATGATGTGCTTGATATCATGGAAGGCATAAGACATAGTGCGTTGAAAAGTTGCGCCAACATTCTTGAGACAGAAGGGGAGTTTTCGATAGGCAAAAGTACCCTAAGGACAAATAAAAGAAGTCTTATGTTGATCCTCAGGAACAATGTTGATTAGATTATACCCAGAGAAACCATCCATCAGAGAGAAGATTTCACTTCCGACGCAATCGTCGAAAATTTGATTGACGAAGCGGGTAGGAAAGTTGTCTTTGGGACAATCTTTGTTGATATCCCTATAATCAACGCATACACGGATTGTGCCTTGTTTCTTGTCGATTGAGATAAGATTGGAAACCTAGTCAGTGAGGGCCACCGGGTAAATAAAGCCGGCTTTGATAAGTTTCTCGACTTCGAGCTTGATAGCAGCCGCTTTATGTGGGTGAACTGGATGAAGGTGTTGCCAAACGGGTTTAGCGTCGGGGTATGTCTTGATCTCATGTATCACAATGTCAGGGTCGATACCTGACATTTCTTCATAGCTCCAGGCGAAGATGTCACGAAACTCTTTGAAGAGGGACGTGTAGGTGACGATATTGCCAAGGGAACATGAAGCTCTGATATGCACATTTTCGACAATTACAAGTTTGATGGATATGTTGAGGGGAATAGTGGGTGAGATATTGCTTAAGTTCCCTTCGGAAAAAACATCGTGTGTGGACTTGGGAATGGTTGAGATGATGACAATGGTTGATGGGTTTGAGATCCGTTGGTAGTTCTTGATGGTATGTTGCACCAGGAAGAGGATGGAACGATGATGTCCATCATCCCAAGGGGTTTCCTCTATGACAGATATGATCATCTCGTCTGTGGGAAAAATGACACGAAAAGGATCTGGAGATAACTCACCAAGAGAGGGGGTAGAAGGGGTTGTCGATTGAATGGCCTGATAGGCAGATTCAACCAGACTTAATGGAATTTTGTTGCCATAACGAAGATGATATCCAAGGTCAGGTACCATCCATGGGTCATGAGATGAAGGAGTTTCGTGAATCAAGGTGGAGATCATGTTTATTGAAGCAACGAACGAGCGTGGAACATCGGGTGGTGGAATGGGGAAAGTACCCATTAAGGAAGAGTCTTTGAACAGGCCTACGTCGGCGTTCTCATAACCCAATGGGGTTTTAGTGATGAACGATACGTTGCCAGTATGGGTATCTGAGTTAAAGAAGGATAATTGGTCAACGATGACTACCTTCCCATGATGTGGGAAACGTACCACACGAAAAAGGGTCGACACAACTGCACGCATGGAATCGATCCAGCTGTGTCCAAGAAGAATATTGTAATCAAGAGGAGCGTCAAAGACTTCCACTTTGACTTGGACCGTTTCTCCTTCTAGCGTGATTGGAAACAAAGGAAGGACACTGTAGGGCTTAAAACTGGAGCCATTGAAGGCTTTGAGAGTGTTCTGGGATTCATTCAAAGAGGGAGAGCCAATGGCTTTCCAACAAGTAAGAGACATGACACACGTCGAGGCACCCTCGTTGATAACGGTTCGACAAATGTTTTTGTCAAAGACAATCACTTGGATTTGGAACGCGAGTTGAGGGGGTAACCTTGGAATGTGATCTTTCAAGTCAAAAATTATTAAATTTGTATCCATCGGGTCGATTCCACCGATATATTTCAATAGTGCCTTTCGTTGTGTGGGACAACTTTGAAGGACTTCGAGGGCTGACATCGCAGAAGGTGCTTGGGCCAGATCTTCAACAATGTTGTAGTTCTGGGCAACACGAGCATGAGGATTGAATGTCGATTTCCAAATGACGCCCTTTGGGGGGGGTCGAAGAACTGTGTCGAGGCTCAGTTGTTCGATATGAATAGGATTGTTGGTAGGTGGAGTCGCGGGAGAGGGTTATACTAATGAAGGACGTGGGTCATCAACCTTCTCTTTAGAGGGAGAATAATCTTTGGCTCGAGTGGTGAGTGCAATGTCGTTCTGCTTTGAATCGCCAGTACACATCAATACATAGGATGTAGTAGAAGGTGAGGGTTGGTCATGAATGACCAATTGGGCCTGTTGTTGAGACGGGAAGGGTTGGGACAAAACGGTCGGAGAAAGTGGTTTTGGGGCTCCTTGAAGGAACTTAGTGACCTCGACGTGTCGTGGACAATCCTTTGTGTAGTGATCATCACCACAGATAAGACAAGGGTATCGAGGTTTGCGCTTATCCCTATCGTCAATAGGTGGAGTTTTGGTTCGCTCTGCTTGAGAAGTATTTTTGTCCTCCTTATTCTTACCCCTTCCCTTTTTGGATTTTTTTTACCGGCTGGGGTAGATTGAACCACATTTACCTCAGAAGTCTTTCCGGTGGGAGGGGTAGGAGATGGAGCATTTTGAACATTAGAAGAAGCAGGTTTGGGGTTGGTGCTTGAGGTGGAATGTGGTTGGGCATGGAAAGTTCCAATCACACTGTCGGTTGCATGAGAAGTAGCTGGAGTAGTTGAAGTGGCGGAAGTGGAAGGACGAGGTGCGTCAGGTAGTAAGTCGTAAAGGGTACTCGTTTGTGAGTAAATGAGGTCAAGGTATTGAGCACGACTTATGTCCTACTCTTCCGTGACCACTCCACCCATTTCAATGTCATGACCGATGTCATTCACAAATGATTTTGTTAACCACTCTACCAGCAATTGATCGGGGAGTTTGAGTTTGATGAGACGTCGTCTCCGTTGCCACTCATGAATGTGATCAGATATATGAATACCTTTGTTTTGTTTGAAAGAACTCAATATCTCGATCCCCATTTCATAATGGATCGGTAACTGGTAGTGGGTGAGGAAGGCCATATCTAGGGTGTTGAAGTCAGCGAAGAAACCTTGTGGTAATTCTATGTACCAATTCGCAGCAGAACTCATGAGGGTCCATTGAAAAAGACATAAATGGATAGAGTCATCCATCAACGAGTTGGATGATCACTAGAGGTGAAAAGTCATGACGTGATTGTTTGGGTCCTCTCCCGCTTTGCTGTCGAATTTAGTGATGTCCGATGGTAGCTTGGCTGGTATAGCGGGCCATTGGGGAGAGTGACGAATTAGATCATTTAAAATCCTTGACAAGTCCGGGAGATCCAAAGTGGCCAAGAAGGGTAACTATCAATTCACATCCAGGTATTGGTGGCTTTAGAGAGGAAGCCCCATCGGCAAACCAGTAGGACCAAAAGAATTCTGCATATAATGCGAAGACCCAAGTAGATTCGGTGGTGGTTGTAGAGGAAAGTAGCTCATGGGATTGTATCCTTGAACAAGGACATGAGTTTGAGAATTCGAGCCCCAAATAGGATTGGATGTACCTGGGTATGGTTGGCCTATACTATGGGGTATAACAGATGTAGCTGGAAGCTGTTTCCCCCCAGTCGATTGAGGAGTATGTTGTATCAGATGATTCCAATACTGGGACAAGGATGGAGGTATGTTTTGTCCATAAGGTGGGGTTGGTGGGGTTTGTCCTCCAATCAAGGGTTGTGTTCCAATTGGGGGTAGTGTTCCAATTGGGATTTGTGTTCCAATAGGAATTTTCCCACCAAGGGGGGGTTGAGTCAAACCTCCTTGGTGAAATTGTCCACCAAAAAAAATCTGGTAATTTGGTGTGAATGACAGAATAGTGCCACTAGGATTAATACTGCCAGTGGAGGACGAGAAAGGTCCTCCAAAGGGGGGTTGAGGAAGTGTCGAAATGAAACCAGGAAGAGAGTGCCTAGAAGAAGAGGGACCACCAGGAGTGTTGGATGGGGTTTTTGTAGGAGTGGGAATGGAAGCATTCAATGCACGGTATCTGGGCAGTAATGATGGGGTGAAACTGGGCATGAGCGGTGTGCCGATGGGGGCTTGACTAACTGCGGTAATCCTGGTGTGAATACTCGTAGTATCTGTGTAATGGACCATTTCTATAGGGATGGTCAAAATGTGGTCAGATCGTGGGGCGTCCATACCAAGAAAATAATAGGCAATAGTAAACTATACTCTGTCTGGGTTAGAGGTTTCGGAGAGCACAGGTGAGACGGTGATTTCAATGTCTGATCCTGCACCAAAAAGGTCCCGTATAAAAATGCACGTAGACCAAAAAGGATCTTGGCCCTCTAGTCCTAGAAAAGGTCTAATCGGTGATCCATAAGACACAAAAACTAAGTCTTCAGAATAATTCACTCGCATAATCTGTCTCTCAGAATCAAGGTGAAGTCGAAAGTCCTCTTGAGTATTGGTAATTCAAAAATGTTCTAGAGAGTCAGTTCGTTCCACTTGTGGTGTGGTAATGTCTTGGACTTCACTCTGTTGAGGAGATCCCTCAGGTGAGCTTGTAGGTAGGGGTTGAGAACCTTCCAAATGCTCTAGAGATAAACCTTGCATTCTACATGAACAACGTGGAGGATCTATTGTGAACGAGTTACAAACTTACGAAGAAAATCTTATGGTCAACTTGGGTAAACGAACAACACGCACTAGTAAACAAAATCTAGGAAACAATACCAAGAAAACAAGACCTTCTAATTCCAAAGTCACTAGTTGGTGATGAAATCCAACGTCGCAACAACAATATGAGAAGGGGTTGGGATAGGGTGGAAAATTTATGCTGACGACCTGCTTAACGGACTTACACCCTGGTGAAATCTCCCACACATAATCATGGGTATACCCTCCAAGGAGCTCGAGTGAGTTTGGCCAACGTCGATTCCAGGTACCGTGAAGACATGCCCCTTCACAGTCACCTTGTGTAAGACCCTAGAAAGATAGGTCTCTAAGGTTACCACTGACTACAATAAAGCTTGGGGGGGCAGTCGACAGTCTGATCCACATGTAAGGGAAGGGTATCTAGCTCGAAATCAACTCAAAAGGCTTCCACTCATCATTGTGGGTATACCTCCAAGTGACCCTCGTAATACATGCAATATCTACACCGATATCAACAAAGCAGGGTGAGTAACTCTATCAATATCAATGTGACCTCGTGTTTGACCCCTGTGTGAGAAGGGCTTCCCAGGACAAAATGTTGTAAATGGAATTTGACACTCCTTAACACAAGATGCTATTGCCTGTTTTGTGCTTTGGGGAGTGTATCTCTCTACTTATCCCAAAGCGCTAGCCTAGCTAAATGTTGGTGTAATAGAGCCCTAGAAAAGAGTTACTAGTTAAATTTTACAATTGCGCAATGTTATTAAGGGATGTTGTTACTCAAAGGAAACATAGATGAAACTGATGTTGTATGAGACTCTGACCCAACGATGCATAGATAGGAATGAAATATATCAATTTTCTTTCAATGAATCCTATGTACAGGATGGAAAGAGAAGTTTTATGGACCAATCTTGAACTATGATACACAATTTCCTCTAAAATGCAATTTCAACGAATCACGCAATAATGACAATTCTCTATTGTTTCTTTTTCAATAATTTCAAGAATTGATTTTCAATATTTTCAAAGACGAGAATGCTTTTGAAAGAAAAAATGTTTTTTTACTTTTCAAAAAGGATCTACACCATGATGGTGAAAGTGAGGAAAACCAAAGACTAATGAACAAGCAATAAACAAAAACCCAAACCAATCTTTCAATGGAAACAAAAATGACAAGCAGACCAAACTAGTCTTTTCAATTGCATGAGAAAAGTAATCTTGCAAATAATGAGCAAATGAGAAAGACAAAGAATCCCAACTTTCAACCAATCGTTGGTCTTAACCAAACAAGCACTCAGATTCCAAAATCAGAGAGTATATCTTTGCCAAGAAAAGTCAAGAGATGAAAGTCGAGAAAAAGATGGACAGGAAGAGCCTTTGATTTCCGAAGACTAATCGTGCACAAAATCTGAAGACAAGAAAATGTCAATCAATGGTCCAAGAAGTTCTTTTCAGGCACCTATACTAATCTGGGCAGTTGAACATGCAAAAATATTAAATCCAAAATTTTGAAAAGAGGGTTCACAGGCTATCAGTGTTACACAGTGCGAGAATGGGTCATTCTCACAGGCTAGCTTTGAGAGGAGTGCGAGAACCTCGCACTGGACTTAAAATCAAAGTGAGAACTCAAAGTATTCTCGCAGACCACTGTGGGGTTCAGTGCGAGAATGTCTGAAACTAGGAAAATTTTTGGAAAAAGACAAAAAATTCGAAGGGACTTTTGGACCCAGAGGGTCTATCAGGGTGTCCTAAAGACTTAGATATTGATAGAAATGGAGACAGGTGAGGCAAGAGAAAATGGCCAAGGAAAAACACCAAAAACCACAAAGAAAACGGGTTGCATCCCCAGTATGATCGCCAATTTTGTTATCGGAATAATCGGTAGGTGCGGACACTAATAGATCTCTCTAGATCCACCTCGATGTAGAACAAAACATGACAGGACATGACTCTTTCCCTAAGTTATGACCATTGAATTAGCTAGTAGGGAGGAACAAGTGACATACCTTTTTATCGCTTCCTAGGGTCTTTGTTGCCCCCGCTTCGCTTTGGTTCTCTAGTGAGGTCAAGACCAAGACAACACAAACCAACCAAAGTGAAGATAGAAAAATATATTTAATCGTCAACTTATGTGTATGATCAAGGAATTACACAATAAAGTAAGAATGACTTTATGGGAAAAGGACATGCCATTGTATCATATTAATCGAAAGCAGAAGATACAACCTGATCGCCTTGATGTCGCAAGATTCCTTTCAATGGCTCTTGGTTCCAACACACACACTTGATCGATCCTTGTATGAAGAAGATCCAATTCCTCTTGATAGACTTTGCTAGAGTCTCCAAGCTCCTGTTCAAGCTAGGTCCTTCACACAATTCCTTCACCAGTCCTCCAATTAATCTTGCTTAACCTTTTCCATGAGAATCCCATCAATATATAGGAGAGGATGAGATGGTTACTTGGATGAGAATGATCCCACCAAATCAGAGAAACCAATAAAATGATAACCATTCGAATGTGAACCCATTCTCTAGAAGATTCCCTTCTAGAACCATCGAGACTTCATCTTTTTCCAAGCTTGAGAACAAGTTCGCACCCTAGCTATGTAGCACAGTGCGAGAAGTTCGCACCCTAGCTAAAGGCAACCTACGAGAATGGGTCATTCTCGCATCCTAGGATATAAGCAACATATGAACTCTCTTCAAAAATATGTTTTTTGGAAAGAGATGAATGCCACTTTTATCAGTAGAAAGTTCTTGTTAGGAGCCTGAGTACACCATCATCAATACACCATCAAGATGACCAAAATCATGGGTAACATCTGTATACACTCATCCAAAATTATTCTTTATTTATTTGGTAATTGTAAAAAGCCCTTGTTCCCAACATTTACTTAGATTTTTGTCGTCACCCTTGACGACCTTCTCTTTCTGGAAAAGCAACCCATGTCATCCTTGGTTGGGGCATCCACTATCCTTTACTCATTCTGACAACATTCATAAACCCCAATTATCCCACAGTTCATGTACCTCTGATCTATGAGGTTGTCCACTTTGTCACACCTCTGACACAATTTACCCCATGTCTAGTTGTCCTCCTGACACTAGATACAGTTTCACGGTTGTTTCCAATCATCCTTCAACCATAACCCCAACCAAGGTCAGTCCTGAGTCTCACCGCATCTTGACTTCATTCATGTTCCCTATCATTTCCTGATCTTATTTCCGTGGATTCAATGAATCCCTTTGATTCCTAGAGCCGAGTCTCCCTTTCTGTCGACAACAACATAGTTTCCAAAAGGGATATAATATATTAACTCTCATTACCTTTATGATGAGGAGTCTCGGATGGCACAAAGAGAAACATCATTACTCTCTGATTCCATTGACCCCCCTAACATTTGACTTCAGCAAAATCTCATGTTACGGTGGGTATTACTATGCGACTATTTCCATTATTTGATCCGTCAGGATTTTTCGAATGACTTATGGTTGAGTTTTTATTTGCATGCATTAAATGACCATTGGGAAACTTAATGAAAGAACGATAAAAGAGAATGAATTATACAGCCATAGACATATATGCAAATCTGAAATGCAATGAAAAAAACAGCAAACCATAATGCACAGGTTGATAACGGAGTTCGGCACAACTTTGCCTACGTCTCCGGGCCTTTTCTCTGTGAGGGAGGCTTCTTTATTTCTGTTCAAAATCTTATTAGTACATCTTTACAATGCCGAATGGCTTCTAGACTGATCTGGTCATGTTCGCCCAGATCTCTAGAATTTTTCACAACTTACGGCACCTGAAACGGATGTCCCGAGCTCTCAGAAATCGTCCGACAGCATCTCCTCCTCAACAGCTTCCCTGCCTCAAACTGGCTCAGACTTGGCTTTGCCTCAGCATCTTTTCTCTCCAAAACCGTCCAAAATCTGTCCAAAAAGCTTCCCCTTGGCCTCAAAATGGCCTTGGTTAAATAGTGGGAAAGTTGGTTGCTCATCCCCAACTTCCTCCCAAAAATTAGGCTCTAAAAAAGCCCAATAACCCCCAATTACATTAAAAATGGGTTTAATTACATTAAAAAAATCACAAAGTGGCTATAAAAGCCCACTTTAACCATATAATATGGTTATATTTGATTTAGCACCTTAACCTGGGCGCGGCCCCTTTTGGCAAGGTCGTATGGGGCACCATGTGGCCACGCGCTAGTGCGGGCCACCCCCTTTCACTCCAGCACCTGGTCTCATTGAGGTTGTTGGCGTGTAGGCCCAAAACCACGGGCTATACCCATAACCGCTCAAACTTTTAAACCATAGGGCCGTAGTTAAAACATGTAACCACCCGCAAGTTTACATGGAACGGTTATAACCGTTGATTAATTTGAAACCGCGCCATTATGGATTGGACCCCCGAGCATATGGTCGTATGCGGAGCATAATGAAACCGGGGTCGGGGCCAAGCCCCGGCCCGCCCCCCGTCCGTTTCAAACAACAACCAAAATTAAATATATTATCTGTCGATTACATAACAAGCAACATAGTATGGCCTAGTGGTCACGGAGGCATTGTTAAGTCATTGCCAGTGGAGGAGGTCGCGAGTTCGATCCCCGGTGACACCAATAATTTTTTGACATAGGCCATATTGGCAAAACCCGGGGTGCCACGTGGCAGCCCGTGATTGGGCCACGTGGCCCCCAACCATTCGCCCGAACAATGCCACGTGTCGCAATGTGATTCGCCCACGTCAACACCTGACACGTCAACTTCCGTACGCCATGTCATCTTCCACGCAAGCCTGCCACATCAGCTACTGATGTCACCCTACCACGTGTCACCCTTTCAGTGGTGACACGTGTCACTTCAGGATTGGTCCAACTGCGCGCCGAAAATTCCAAATCAGCCTGACACGTGTCGCCTTTCGGTGCTGCCACGTGTCCTGTACGGTACCTGCCACGTGTCATCGTATGGACCTGCCACGTGTCATCCCTTGGTGATTCCACATCACCTATACGGACCTGCCATGTGTCATTGTACAGACTGACACATGTCCTGTACGGAGTGTACGGACAGGTACAGTCAGCATCCCCAAAATTTTGCCTGTTTGGCTTGGCGGACAGAATGCGATATCTTCTTCATACGGACTCCGTTTGACATAAAAATTATACCACCGGAATTGGGAAGACGAGACAGACGCAATGGTGTTGGTTTCATCGGATTCTAAGCACTTTCATTTTTGAGCATTTTTCAAGCCCTGATAGGCTTCTGAATCCGATTTCGGATCACACCTCCCAACAATAAGACCTTTTGGTCCCCAAAAGGTTACTGACCATTCAACAAACTCGGGATAGGCCACCCGGCTTTCCCTTTGTCCCTGAAAGATGATTACATCAGGGGAAGAAAAACACAATGAAGTTGAGACATCCACTTCTGGCAGAACCAAGTGACTGCTTTCTTTCCTTCACGGTGTTCTTCTTGCTTCACTGGTAATCCGTCCTCCTTCATGGGTGCATGCAAAATACTCTTTCCCTTCTTTGGACGAAGCTCCGTATTAAGCTTCCAATAGCTAGCCTTTTGATGTCCACTCTTGTTGCAAAATGTACAACGAGTTTTCGTCATCCAGACCTGCTTAACCTTCTCCTTCTTCCGTTGTGGACTTGAGCCTTTACGTCGTGTTTCCTTCTTGGATGACATAGGTTTCCTGTACAAAGTTTGTCTCTTCCAACACTTGGCAACACAATGCTTAGGTGAATGACAATAAGCACATGGATAAAGTTTCCACAAGTTCCGGTTTACTTGATTATGCTTGTTATAATCAAAAGGAGAATTAATAAAAACATGACCATTATACCTTCCATGCTAATCTTCACCTTTCTTTGGAGACAACTTGCATTCACTACTGCAATTCTGAAGTGATGCGCCATTTCCTTTTGTGAAGTGTTCCTGCAATGTCTTAAGTTGGCCATTTGAAGCATCACTTGCTTCCGAAGTTTTGGAACCCATCTTGGAAGACTCTCCAAGGTCCCCTCTTTCATATCCCAACCCTAAGTATCAAGGCCTTTCCTCAACCTCAATGGGATTTACAATGCCTTGACCTCTACATCCGAGGCACTTTCCTTTTTCATAACCCATCTTGGTTAGGATTCTCAAACCTACACCTTTTGTGTGTTTTTCGAATTCACCAAAACCAACTTGATCAGAATGAGGAAAATTTGATGAGTATCCTTCACTGCATACCTCAGATATGTTGTCTGAAACAGATGTAGAAGGCACTTCCTTCAATGCTTCTTTTCCTTTGTTGTTCTTTGAAGTTTTCTCTTGAACCGTGCTCTTTCATTCCAAGTAGTCTTCATACAACACCTTCACCATCTCGGCCATGGAAAACACCGAATCTCTGAACTTCTTCTCATCTTGAGAAAGTCCTCCTATAGATGCCATTTTCCTCCTTGAGATGTGCTCTTCCCTGGCTAACATGCAAAACTCAATTCCAAACGTCAACTAGCTCTGATACCACTTGATCCGTCAGGATTTTTCGAATGACTTATGGTTGAGTTTTTATTTGCATGCATTAAATGACCATTGGGAAACTTAACGAAAGAACGAGAAAAGAGAATGAATTATACAGCCATAGACATATATGCAAATCTGAAATGCAATGAAAAAAATAGCAAACCATAATGCATAGGTTGATAACGGAGTTCGGCACAACTTTGCCTACGTCTCCGGGCCTTTTCTCTATGAGGGAGGCTTCTTTATTTATGTTCGAAAGCTTATTATTACATATTTACAATGTCGAATGGCTTCTAGACTGATCTGGTCATGTTCGCCCAGATCTCTAGAATTTTGCACAACTTACGACACCTGAAACGGATGTCCCGAGCTCTCAGAAATCGTCTGACAGCATCTCCTCCTCAATAGCTTCCCTGCCTCAAACTGGCTCAGACTTGGCTTTGCCTCAGCATCTTTGCTCTCCAAAACCGTCCAAAAGTTGTCCAAAAAGCTTCCCCTTGGCCTCAAAATGGCCTTGGTTAAATAGTGGGAAAGTTGGTTGCTCATCCCCAACTTCCTCCCAAAACTTAGGCTCTAAAAAAGCCCAATAACCCCCAATTACATTAAAAATGGGTTTAATTACATTAAAAAAATCACAAGTGGTTATAAAAACCCACTTTAACCATATAATATGGTTATATTTGATTTAGCACCTTAACCTGGGCGTGGCCCCTTTTGGCAAGGTCGTATGGGGCACCATGTGGCCACGCGCTAGCGCGGGCCACCCCCTTTCACTCCAGCACCTAGTCTCATTGAGGTTGTTGGCGCGTAGGCCCAAAACCACGGCCTATACCCATAACCGCTCAAACTTTTAAACCATAGGGCCGCGGTTAAAACATGTAACCACCCGCAAGTTTACATGGAACAGTTATAACCGTTGATTAATTTGAAACCACGCCATTATGGATTGGACCCCCGAGCATATGGTCATATGCGGAGCATAATGAAACTGGGGTCAGGGCCAAGCCCCGGCCCGCCCCCCGTCCGTTTCAAACAACAACCAAAATTAAATATATTATCTGTCGATTACATAACAAGCACCATAGTATGGCCTAGTGGTCATGGAGGCATTATTAAGTCATTGCCAGTGGAGGAGGTCGCGGGTTCGATCCCCGATGACACCAATAATTTTTTGACATAGGCCATATTGGAAAAACCCGGGGTGCCACGTGGCAGCCCGTGATTGGGCCACGTGGGCCCCAACCATTCGCCCGAACAGTGCCACGTGTCACAATGTGATTCGCCCACGTCAACACCTAACACGTCAACTTTTGTATGCCACGTCATCTTCCACGCAAGCCTGCCACATCAGTTGCTAACGTCACCCTACCACATGTCAGCCTTTCAGTGGTGACATGTGTCACTTCAGGATTGGTCCAACTACGCGCCGAAAATTCCAAATCAGCCTGACACGTGTCGCCTTCCCGTGCTTCCACGTGTCATGTACGGTACCTGCCACGTGTCATCATATGGACCTGCCATGTGTCGTCCCCTGGTGCTGCCACATCACCTATACGGACCTGCCACGTGTCATCATACGGACTGACACGTGTTTTGTATGGACTATACGGACAGGTACAATCAGCATCCCCAAAATTTTGCCTGTTTGGCTCGGCGGACAGAATGCGATATCTTCTTCATACGGACTCCGTTTGACATAAAAATTATACCACCGGAATCGAGAAGATGAGATGGACGCAATGGTGTTGGTTTCATTGGATTCTAAGAACTTTCATTTTTGAGCATTTTTCAAGCCCTGACAGGCTTCTGAATCTGATTTCGAATCATTATACCAGCCAAAGACCTCTGAATTTGTTAGGCCATCAATGCCTATGAGTAATAAACACTTCTTATAGGAAACCTTTCCTCTTTTGAGAGTATGTTCACCATCATAATTGTCATCTAACGTTATCAAACCACCTCTTATGGAACTGTATTTATCTACATCAACATACAACTTCAGTTACTGTCTTACCTTTTGAGTTACATGACACGAGAATGGGCCATGCCCACCTCATTTGTATACACATTTTTTTTTCTCCTAGATAAAGATTTGGGTCCCACAATTTCCCTTGTCCCTCCAAAGGATCTCTTTTGTAGTTCCTATCAACACTCTTCCTTACAATGGCACTCTCAGTAGAAGAAACATTGATGTATTTGGCTATACGTATGCTCCTAACCTCACACATCAGGGGGCATCTATTATCACTGAAATTTCATCTACAACATTGCATGCAAATGGTTACAGAAATACAACAATGGCAAACAACCATTAGTTCACCTGTAGCACCAAAAATGCATTTCCAAAAGGAAAAAGCTATAAAATTGGGTGAAAAATTGAAGTGCGCAAATTCACCAAAGGAAGTGTGCACACTATGCATGGAATGTGTGACTTTATCAATCAAACCTACACACTGTGCATGAAATGCATGAATTTATACAAGAAAACCCGCACATTGTGTGAGAAATGCACGACTGTTTACAGGAAAATCTGCACACTTCCATGAACAACGCATTTATGGCTCTTGTCGGCCACTCAACCACTTATCGACTAGCTCTCAACTTGATTTGACCCTCAGATCTGAGCTGAATCCAAATGGGGGGCTAGATGAATCCAAATGGGGGGTTGGTCAAGGACCAAAGGGTGCTCTAAAGGGCCCCTTGTTCACACCAAGAACCAGTTGAATATTTCCTTGAAGACATGCTATAAATGGAGGCCATGGGTGCACTAAGAATTTAATATTTTCATAGTATTGTTATGCTACATCAATCCTCCCTTGAGAATCCTCTTTTCTCCTTGGATAATTCTAGCAACATTCCAATAGGCCAATCCACTCACCTCTTTAGGGAATAGGCATTGATTTCTTCATCATTTTCTTTATTTTCTACCATTGTAAGATCTCTCCATTAGGGAAATCAAGAGCCCTCCCAAGGAGGAACTGTTAGCATCAGAAGTCACTCCTGGATTGCTTGCAGGAGCAGAGCCCGACGCCCATTAGTTTAATGTCATGATTTGTTTTAAAGGGGTGATCAAATGGAGGAAAACTCAGAACGATAGCGTCTTAACTCAGAAACTAGGCCAGGCATGCATGGACGAGTGAGGTCTTGATAAACTTCAAACAGTGAGTTGCAATAAAGGGTGAGTAAGGGGGAGACTTGCATGAGAAGAGTGCGAAGGTCTATCATAAATGTTAGGTTCATCACAGACTGAAAGAAGAAGCATTCAAATGCAAAATCCTTTCACATTCAAACACAGAAAACCAGAGAATACAATAATGTCACAACAAATCCTTTATCATAACAAAACTGCAATAATCCATGCGAATCCTTCGACTGTGGACTCTCTGGCATGAGATGAAACATAGATGGAAAAGGAGAACTATTTGTCATAAACCAATAAGTCTCAAACACAGAGGCATAACCCAGAAAACCAGAATGGTCATGGAAACTTTACAGTCGGGAGCTTAGCTCTACCATCGATAGATACAAAAATGGCGAAAACGCCTACATATACTCAGAACAACAACAACGGCGGAACCAAGATACATCATTGAAAGATTTGCATCTGCATGGCTTCTGACAGTCAACATCTGAAAGATCGTGCAACTTATGTCAGATGCAATCCAACTCTTGACAGTTCCAGCGGCGAATCGACGTGCCTTTAATTCATTGTCGGACTCTCCCATTATGGTGGAGACGATGTCTAACCACCACCAACCGCTTCAATAACTGCTTTCTGGGGATTGAGGACGATTTGGACAACTCAGCGCTTTGGGATATGGAAGACTCCTTGCGCTGCCACCTGGAATAACTGAATGACTTGACGAATGGGCATGGAGACCAGCGCGAAGGATGGGGGTGCATGACAGGAATGATGGCACCGGACTATGAGGGCGTGAAGGAGGTGGTGAGATGTGAGAAGGGAGATAGAGGAGGGCACATGGAGGAGGAAAACATGTGGAATGGGGAAAGACAAGAGATAATGGACTCGCTCTTTGGTGAGAGGCTGACGTGGGAAGGAGCGGGACACATGGCAAGCAACGAGTGGATGATGAGAAGGAGGGAGGACCACGCGGACCAAAGAGGGGAGGCGGATGGATGACACATGGCAGCAGGGGTAAGGTGGAAAGGAAGATGACATGATGGGAGGAGGGTCCACGCTGGCTAAACATAAGGCAACTGAAAAAGGCGAGACTGACCAAGCGCCGTTGATCCGGGCGTGCTGATCTGGGCCATCGGAAAGCTGCGTCTGCGATTTCGGACCCCCCCCTCCGCTTAAAGGTAGAAAGGTAGGGGGGTCTGGAATGGTCTTCATCGTCGTTGATCTGGGCGTGTTGATATGGACCGTTGGAGAGGTGTGCCCCCAATTCCAGACACCCCCCCCGCGCTTAAAGGTAGAAAGGCAAGGGGGGTCCAGAATCCAATATGCGTCGTTGATCCGGGTGCTATGATCCTTGTCGTCCAGACTTGGTTTTCATTTAATCATGGGTGCATTAGCACCCCGAACTTAGGACAAGTGGGTTTTAACCCATCATTTTACATTCTAACCCCCCTTACAAGAAATATCACTAACATTTGGCTCCATGGGGGATAGAGTCATCTCTGTGATGCTCTAAGAACTTTTTTGCAGATTCAGTGCCTTTGCTATTGGGCTATGGAATCATTTATTAGTCCAAAAAATAAAACATAAACAATATTTACAAAACAAAACAAAAAGAACCGCCTATGGCTCATAAGAAACATTTTTTTAAGAAATGCCCATTGACTGGGCTGCTGAAAACTTATTTGCCTTCCAGATCCTGCAAACTGTAAGTGTTGTTTGAAAATACTTCAAGGATCTTGAAAGGCCCAAACCAGAGGGCATCAAATTTACTGTGCTTTCCCCTGTCCTGCCTTGATGCGTCCCACTTGAGCACCAGATCACCCATCTTGAATTCTTTCTTTCTGTTCTTCCTGTCAAAATCCTGCTTGATCTTCTGTTGATGATTGTAGGCTCTGTCCAGGACTTGTTCTCTGATCTACTGCACTTCCACCATCTGATGAATCCTTCTGATCACATGGTTAGGTTCTTCTTCAGAGTCCTAGAGGAGATTTTCCACAGGTAAGGCAAGCTGAGTGGGGAAAATGGCCTCTATTCCATAAACCAGTTGGAAGGGTGAGATACCCAGGGATTTCTTCGTTGTCACCCAATCAGCCCAAAGAGCAAATTTGAGCTTTGAGTCCTAGGACCTCTTATTTTCCTCCAGTAGCTTTTTGATAAGCTTGATTAGGATTTTATTGGAGGACTCTGCCAGTCCTTTTCCTTGAGGATAGTAGGGAGTGGAGTGAATTAGTGCAATCTGGAACTGTTCACAGAATTTGACCAGAGGCTCAGACCTGAAGGGGGAGGCATTGTCAGTGACAATCCTGCTTGGGCAACCAAATCTGGTTATGATGTCTTCCAGGAAGCTAATAATTACTTTGTGAGAAGTGCTTCTGGTAGGGACAACTTCTATCCATTTGGTGAAGTAGTCAGTTGTAGTTAGAATCCATCTGTGTTGGCCACTTGAGGGGGGATGAACCTCTCTAATGAAGTCCAATCCCCACTGCTGAAAGGGTGCTGAGACTACCACGGGATTTAATGGCAGGGATTTGAGCTACTGCTTTCCTGAGAATTTCTGGCATTTTATGCAAGCTCTGATCTCCCTGCAGACATCAGGAAATAAGGTGGGCCATTAATACCCATCTCGGAGGATCTTGTGAGCTGTGGTCTTTCAAAAATGATGACCTCCACAGAGACTGCTATGGAAATCGATCATAACCTTCTGTGCCTGTTGCGGGTCCAGACACCTTAATAGTACCCCTAGAGGGTCTTTCCAGTACAAAGTTTGGTCAATGAGGAAATATCTGACCGCTTTGAGCTTTAAATCTCTTGCCTTGCCCTTTTCCATCCCATCAGGAGGCCTCAACTCTTGCAAGAAATACAAGATATCCTTGTACGAGGCGCATGCTGCTAGTGGTAAGGCATTCTGGGACTGTGTGTGGGACACCTCAGCTTGCGCGTTGATGCAATTGATTCCCAAGGCTCTGTAATTCAATTCACCCAGCAACTTGGCTAAACTTTACCCCTTTATCAGCTTGGTGGGCTTGATTTCCAGGTCAAATTCCAGGATCTTGGCGATCCATTTACCCCTTCTCCCGTCTATGTCAGGCTGTATAAGAATGTCCTTCACAGAGGTGGAAGGGACATATGCAGTGATCTTTGAATGCAAGACATAGATCCTGAAAGCCTTGAGAGCTTTCACTAAGGCATAAGCCTTCTTCTCCATGATCTCATATCGGAGTTCTGCATCTCTCAGCGCCTTGCTAAAGAAGGCAATGGGCTGTTCTCTCCCCTGCTCATTTTTCTGCAATAAAATTGCTGCTATTGTATCACAGGAAGCAAATGAGAAAATCAGGAAATCTTTGGAATAATCGGGACTGATTAGCACAGGTTCCTCAGTCAATGCTTTCTTTATCTAGACAAAAGATTCCCTGGGTTCAACAGTCCATTTTACTTCGTTCCCCTTCCTGAGCATGGCTGTGATGTGTTTCACCAACTCAGAAAAATTTGAAACAAATCTCCTCAGAAAATTTATCCTCCCCAGAAAGGCCTGAACTTCCTTCTTAGATCTGGGAAGTGGTAGGGTCTGAAGTGCTTCCACCCTGTCAGGATCGATCTTCACTCCCTCTGCTGACACTATATGGC
>ML820980.1:66102-90113 GCA_009831015.1 Picea engelmannii | reverse complement strand
GAGGGCCCATAGTGATAATAGTGGAGGCCATTCAATGTAAGGTGGATGATCTGGATTTTATGAGAAGAATGAAATGACTATAGATTATTAATAGGTTCTTAACACAAAATAACAAATATACAGTAAAATTGGTTTTCTATTCAATAAGTAAATAAGTTGAAACTGTAAAATGCAGCGGAAACAAGCTTGCTAGAATGGTGGCGGCTTATCTTTGAGAATAGATGTGACGGTTGTGATCATTCTATAGAATATTATTACAATGAGGCTCGGAAGGCCTTTTTACAATAAAAAGGAATTCCAAAAACCCTAGAAATCCAAACCTAACCCTAGGAGATGAAGCACCAAAAGTCATGTGGGCCCCGTCTGGGTAAGTTAGTACATCAACTTCTCAGGGTTGTAACTTTTGCATACAATCTTCATTTTAGGCGTATGATAGCCTATTGGAAAGTTAGCGTTGATGATATTCATTTTGGGGGATAATTCATGCCTTTGGCTATCATTGAGAAGCTCGATCCCGAAAAACCTTCATTTAGGCCCTCAAAATGGCCTCAGAAGTTAAAACTGCTAAAAATAGTAAATTGCCAAAATTGCCAGAAACTTGTTTTGAGCCAGTTGGAAAAGGTGGGTGGCCACCGATATCCACCTAGATCAATCCTACCTCCTTAGTAATAAATGGTCTCCATTTCTTTGAGTTCCCTCATCAGATGAGGAAATTTCTGCTGAATTTGGCCCCGGGTGAGCCACTTGCCTTGGTGCAGGAGTTGCCCTGCTTTGACGACTCGATAAAGATGGATCCTTTGTTGTCGAGTCACCTTGATATGTGTTTCCACAATATGATCAATGGATGACTGTTGTGTGTTAGCACAAGAATTTGCAGCTAGAAGAGGCCTAACTATCATAGTTTTGGGTTTTTGCTAAAGTGTTAACTCCCTCAGTGGTAAAGTGCACAACTTACTATACTGCCAAGACACCTAAACACAATGGGTTCGACATTATAAAGACCATAAAATTATCTGCACATGTTCAATATTGAAGGAGTTTCATTTTTACATTGCTACCTAAACCTGCACACATGCGCAGCATAAGTGGTGCTACCTAATATTTCTGGGAGAAAACGAATTGTGCAGAGTTATTTTACCAGTTTTTAGTGACTAACTTGAAACTTGAATTATGAACAATTGAAAAGGTATTTTTGAAAAATGGAGGAGGTTGTTTTCCATAACATGCCAAATAACAAAACACTCTCTTAGTTTTTCAAAATGTGTTATTGTGTGAGAAATATTAGACATAGAAGTGGCGCTACCCAACTGTTTTACAGCGGCGCTGCCTAATTTCCTGTAGTAGTCACAGTTTTGATATTCGCCTTGTTGGGAGGTTGCCACATGTCAAGGAGGGTTTGAATGACTTGTCAATGATAATTTAGATGTCAAGGGACACATGCACCTAATATTTAGCTCCAGAAAATTCCTCATGCAATGAGGTGGAGACATTTTATTAATGACTTCCAACAAATTCCTGAAAATTAACAGTTTGTTGGATTTTTGTCTCTTTGATTGTTGCCACCTATCTTCAAGGCTTATAATCCAATGGAGGAGATGGGATTCGACCTCCTTAGTTCATTTGGAGTCTATTATCTCTTTAAAGAAGGAAATATCTCTTGGAGGAGGAGGGATTGATGAGCCAAGAGAGGCTAGAGAGAGATGTAGCAAGCAATTTTCCTATGTGTGTTCATTTGTAAGCCTGTGGGCATTTTAGGATTGTAAGAATTACTGCTATTGGAGACTCATGAGAGCTGTGATTTCAGATTGTAACTCTTTTGTTTATATTTCTTCTTATTTGAATATATTTCAGATTTGAGGATCAAAGGTTTTCAATGATTTATGGATCCCTAAGCAACAAAGGATCTGTTGTATTTTGCCCAACAATCATTGTTTATATTCAAGTATTTGTTGATTCATTAAATTGAGAAGATCTTTGTTTAGTGAACATTCTATCTTATGTTTTCCTTCTTCATTCTTCCACCTATCAACATATAATCTTGTTTTTTGTTGAGCATCTTTTGTTCCTTCGATGAGTAGGATATTTGTGACTCCATTGCCCATTGGTGTAGCCTACTGATATACAATTTGAAACCCTTTCTCTTTCTTTATCCATCTTGTTGATCCACCTATTCAAAACCAAAATTATCTTTTACATTTTGATGGGTGTTGAGATTACACTTTAGCAGTCAAAGTGTGACTTTTAGTGCTAACAGTATGCAGTCGGGGTTGAGCTCCGTTGGTGCCAGTTGTTCTGCTACGTTTGAGGTGTCCAATAATGGTGGGAAATAAGGGTGAAGGAGATCCACATTTAACACTGGGTGTAGGCCAAGTAAAGGAGGAATGTTGAGCTCAAAAGAATTATCCCCCATGGCCTTGGTGATGGTGTACGACCCATGACAGAGTGGGTGAAGCTTCTGATGGGGTCCTCTAAGGCATTCTTGTTGCAAGTACAACCAAACTTTGTCTCCCACCTGAAACTTATGTGGCACCCAATGTTGATCATGGCGTTGCTTGTACTTGTCATTGGACTTATGTAGGATATCCTGAACCTATTGGTGGATGTGCTAAATCTTCTCAATGAACTAGGTGTGTTAAGGTACTAACCTGCACATAGGTAGATCAATGTATTCGGATGTAATAAAGATCAATATTAATAAGGCATTTCAATAAAATAGAATAAGGTGGATGTAAGAAGACCTAATAGAAGCTTCCGCTTCTAGAAGGATCTTCCTCTAGATGCTTCTCTTAATAGACATATTTAGTATAAATAAGGGGTGAGGGTATGAGAACCCTAGCTTGGAGATTATTGTAATAGAGCGCTGTTCGAATGGAGGTTGCCCCCTCGAAGAGGCCTGTGAACATTTCTTTCTAAATCAAAGTGTTTTTTCTGTTGCTATTTCGTACATCATTTATGTGTATTGTGAAGATTATGCTGGATATTTTACTATTATTCTGTCATTTCTAGCATTTTATTTTTGTTCTGCATATTTTATATATCTGGTATCTTGCAAGTGGTATCAGAGAACTTTCCTTGGAAGAAATTGTGGGTATTTTTTTTCTAGGGTAGAGACGTATTCCAACATCTTTAAGCCACAGAGATCTATCGTTACGCGCATAAACCCACGGTTGAGGGATTCATACACGCAGGAAATACAAGTGGTTCTTAAGCGCACATCTGTTGGCCACCCTTGTAACCCCTGTTAGTACCCCTTTGAGTGGTATCACATCAGACAACACCTGTGTACGGATCAACCTAGATTTCCTAAATCCCTCTTTAGATAAACCTATCATTCACCGGATTGCTATAGTGTCACCGAGAACAACACTCGGGAAGATACTCTCTAGAACCTAGGTAGTCGAGTAGTATGGCTAAGGGTACGGTCTATCCTCCTTAGTTAGTGCCCTGAGATATTGGGCTGAGTACTACTGTTGGACCCCACACGTATATCAGAGAGTTATAGCACAGGGCAAACCCTTGTATGTAGAACCCTTGAATACCTAACCCTTGGGGAACATAAACAACAACATAAGCAAATTAAACCAGTGAGATCTATTGACACGCATCAGTGTTCACGTTGCTAAGTAAATACTCTCTGGTTCAGAATTTGGGGATTTCAGCACTGCAACATTCTTTAGACCAAAGTATAACCCCGCNAACGAGTCTGGAAATTTTTTCACCATTATTTGAGACCTATTCCATTAGACTCATCTCTTCTCCCTTATCACATTCATCCATATCATTTTTCTGCAAAAATTTTTGACCCCTCCCGCTCCCTTTCTAGTTCACCCATCATCATGGCCCATACCCGTAGCCAAGAACTAGAGTCTCGCTTCAACACCCTGAAATCTGGTTTCCTTGAGACCCAACAATAATTCCAACAAATCAGTGCTACTATTGCCTCCCGTGATGCCTCCATAAATGCCTCTGTAAATGTAGTCGTGCAGTCCGCAATGGCAGAAGTCAAACACGAACTGACCACCCAACTTGAATCTATCTTTGCATCACTCTGCACCAAACTCAAAATCCCTACTGATGACTCTTTTCGTGATGCACATAAAAAGACTGAAGGTGAAACTTCTTCCCATTCCTTTCAACCCCATCACTTTCAAAGGGACATACACCTTTCGCGGGTGGATGTAACCAAATTTAATGGCTCAGACCCCACTGGTTGGGTCACACAAATGGAACATTATTTCTCTCTCTACAACATTACAAATGACTTGGCCAAACTCCGGTATGGTGTTCTCCATCTAGATCAAGAACACTCGCAATGGTGGCAATGGAGAAAAACTTCTCGTCAAGGGTATATTGCTTGGACCCAATTTGTTGCTGATCTTTATGAACTCTTTGACACTTACACCAACAATTTGGGCCGTTTGACATAATTGAAGCAATCAGGCACAGTCGAAGACTTCGTAGCTGCATTTGAGCGTCTGGATTTTCGAACAGAGGGCATGACTAATGCTTTCTTTCGAGAGTGTTTTATCAGTGGCCTCAAGGAGGAGATTAGGGCCCATGTCCTCATGGCTCGAACTACGACTTGGGTGGAGGATACCAAAAAAGATAAAGAAGCACAACAAATTGTTTCCTCTCAAAACCATAAGCCTTCCTTTATCCCACGCCCTAAACCAATAAACCCCACTACTCCCTCCGCCCCATTAAAAATCCAAAAATTGACCAAGGCTGAAATGGATGAATGCCAACTCAAAGGCCTCTGTTATAATTGTGATGACAAATATTTCCCAGGACATAAATGAAAGGAACAAAATCTCTTTATGGCCATCTGTGAGGATATTCAGGAAGAATATGTTGACACTCCCGCTGTGCCCGAGTCACCAGAAATCTCTGACATAAACCCTCCCTCCAACCCTCCAGAAGTGGAACCGATCATTTCCCTCAATGCTCTCACCAGCTTCTCTGCCCCCCAAACCCTCAAGTTAATCGGTTACATCAAGCAATGAAATGTCATCATTCTGGTTGATAGTGGTAGCACCCACAATTTTATTCATCGCCGCATTGCCCAAGAAACCCATTGCTCCATCCATGCTATCAACAATTTCCAAATCATGATTTCCAATGGTGGTTCTATGAAATGTGGCGGGCGCTGTGAAAATGTGCGTCTCCAAATAGGTGACTACCACCTCAAATCCCATATGTTTGCTATTGACATGGGCGATTGCGACATTGTGTTGGGTGCAGACTGGATAAGGACTTTGGGTCCCATTCTCATGGATTTTGAGAACTTAACCATGCAATTCGATCAAGTAGGCCACCAATATAAATTTCAAGGCATCACTGCTGGTTCACCTGAGATCATCAGTTCTCATCGCATGGAAAAATTGCTCAAAAAAGGTCATTCTGGTGTCATTTCCCAACTCCATGCCATACAATCCACTGAGACACCACCAGTGCCCCAAGACCTCCAAGCCCTCCTTTCTAAACATCAAACAATATTTTCCACTCCCCAAGGACTCCCTCCTTCCCGCGGTGTCCATGATCATTCCATTCCCCTTTTCCCAGGAAGCCTTCCCCCCAATATACGTCCATATCGCCACCCCTTTGCACAAAAAAATGAAATTGAAAAAATGGTCCAGGAACTCCTTACTGCCAGAGTCATCCGTCCTAGTAAAAGCCCTTACTCCTCTCCAGTCGTCATGGTACTGAAGAAAGAAGGTTCTTGGAGAATGTGTCTTGACTTCCGTGCTCTCAACAAACTAACCATCAAAGAAAAATTCCCCATTCCTGTCATTGATGACCTTCTGGATGAATTGAGTGGCGCCCAATTCTTTACCAAACTTGATCTTCGCTCGGGCTATCACCAGATACGTATGAAAGAGGCCGACATTCCCAAGACGGCCTTTTGCACTCATGAGGGCCACTATGAGTTTTTGGTCATGCCCTTTGGCTTATGTAACACCCCCTCCACCATCCAGAGCCTCATGAACCATGTCTTCCACCCTTTTCTCTGTCATTTTGTCTTAGTTTTCTTTGATGATATCCTCATATATAGCAAAACCTGGATAGACCATCTTAATCATGTGGATCAAGTTCTCCGCCTACTCTCTCAGTACCAACTTTTCCTGAAACAGTCCAAATGTTCTTTTGGTGCCTCCGAAGTAGAATACTTGGGTCATCTAGTGGGAAAGGATGGCGTCAGGGTGGACCTGAGAAAGATTGAAACTATGCAAGACTGGCCGGCCCAAGACTCTTAAATGCTTGCGTGGATTTTTGGGCCTCACAGGGTATTATCGCAAGTTCATTAAGAACTATGGCAAGATTGCAACACCTCTCATGGCTCTCCTAAAAAAGAACTCTTTCACTTGGACTCTAGTAGCTACTCAATATTTTCAAACCTTGAAGATGGCCATGTGCACCACTCCGGTTCTGGCCATTCCCGACTTCACAAAGACTTTTGTGTTGGAATGTGACACCTCAGGGAAAGGAATTGGTGTTGTCCTTATGCAAGAGGGTTGACCTTTGGCCTTCACTAGCAAGCAACTATCTGAAAAGAATCTGGGCAAACCCATTTATGAAAAAGAAATGTTGGTGATTCTGCATGTCGTTAAGTTGTGGCATCCGTATCTCTTGGGGCAACACTTCCAAATTAAGACAGACCATCAAAGACTCAAGTACTTTCTGGAAGAACGCATTTCCTCCCAGGAACAACAAAAATGGGTGACTAAGCTCTTTGGATATGATTATGAGATCATTTACAAGAAGGCCAAAGACAATGTCGTGGCAGATGCACTATCTCGAAAATATGGATACGAAGGATCCCTTTTTTCTCTTTCCTTCATTGTACCTGATTGGCTCCAAGCTGTGCGCCAGGAATGGCTTCAAGATCCCAAAAGTTTGCATTTGATCCAACAACTATAGAACAAGGCTCTGGCTCCCCTAGGGTACTCCTGGCTCTAGGATGAGCTTCGATACAAAGGTCGCTTGTATTTAAGTAAACAATCCAAGCTCAAATCCACGGTGCTTTCTGAGCTTCATGCTACACCCACAACGGGGCAATCAGGGTTCACCAAAACATATGACCGAGTCAAACGCTCTTTTTTTTGGGATGGTATGAAACAGGACATCCGTAAGTTTGTCGCTGAATGTGAGGTGTGTCAATGCAATGAGGGAGAAATAGTCAAATCTCCAGGCACCCTCCAACCGCTTCCGATTCCCCCTGCTATTTGGAAGGATATCTCTATGGAATTTATTACAGGCTTACCCAAATCGGGGAATAAATCAGTCATAATGGTGATGGTGGATCGCCTCTCCAAGTATTCTCATTTTTACGCTCTTCCCCACCCATTTACTGCATCCACGGTGGCTCAAATCTTCATGGACCAAGTATTCAAGCTACATGGCATGCCACACTCTATTGTTTCCGATCGAGACCCAACTTTCAAAAGCAATTTTTGGCAAGAATTGTTTAATATACAAGGCACACAATTGCATCTCAGCTCAACTTATCATCCCCAAACGGATGGTCAAACAGAAGTTGTCAACAAGTGTTTGGAAACATATATGAGGTGCTTTTCCTCTAAAAAACAACACCAGTGGGCTCAATGGTTACCCCTCGCCGAATGGTGGTACAACACTACATACCATACAGCCACTCGCATGACTCCTTTTGAAGCAGTATATGGACAGAAAACACCTTTAGTTCTCTCATACTTATCGGGTACCTCGAAGGTCCAGGCAGTTGACCAAACACTTATAGTTCGAGAGGAAATCCTTCGTACCCTTAAAGAGAACTTGGTCATGTCATAGAATAGAATGAAGCAGCAAGCACATCAAGGTCACTCTGAACGTCAATTTGTAGAAGGGGATCAAGTGTTTCTGAGACTGCAACCATATAAGCAAACTTCCCTCAAGGTCGAGAAGTGTCAGAATCTAGCACCCAAATTATATGGCCCTTACACAGTTCTCAAGCGTGTGGGACAAGTCACATATCAGTTATCTCTGCCCAGTCAGTCGAAGCTACATCCTGTTTTTCATGTTTCATGCTTGAAGAAGGTGATTGGAACCAGGTGCCAAATTCAAACCAACCTTCCAGAGTTAGCTGAAGAAGGATCCATTTGGCTACATCCAGAAGCCGTTTTGGATCAGCGTGAGCGTCACCTACATCAGAGAACCATCAAGGAAGTGCTAGTACAGTGGAAAGACATGACTCCAGCAGATGCCACTTGGGAATCAGCTACCATTCTGCAGCAGTTTCCACATCTCAAGCCTTGAGGACAAGGCTGTTTTTAAGGGGGCAGCCATGTTAAGGTCCTAACCTGCACATAGGTAGATCAATGTATTTGGATGTAATAAAGGTCAATATTAATAAGGCCTTTCAATAAAATAGAATAAGGCGGATGTAAGAAGACCTAATAGAAGCTTCTGCTTCTAGAAGGATCTTCCTCTAGATGCTTCTCTTAATAGACATAATTAGTATAAATAAGGGGCGAGGGTATGAGAACCCTAGCTTGGAGATTATTGTAACAGAGCGCTGCTCGACTGGAGGTTTCCCCCTCGAAGAGGCCTATGAACATTGCTTTCTGAATCAAAGTGATTTTTTTATTGCTATTTCGTATATCATTTATGTGTATTGTGAAGATTATGCTGGATATTTTACTGTTATTCTATCATTTCTAGCATTTTATTTCTATTCTGCATATTTTATATATATGGTATCTTGCAAAGTGTCTTTTTCAGCTTCAGTTGGAGTAGGAGATGAGTCGGTTGAGGTGACCGCAAGGGGAAGTGCAACATCTATGGGACCTAATGGTTGGAATCCCAACCCCACCTGAAAGGGGTTGTGGCCGATTGAGCTATGCAGGGCTCGATTGTAGCTATGTTGGACATAGGGAAGACTCTCATCCCATGTGTGAGAGTGCTTTGAATTATACATGTGAAGGATATGCACAATCATTCAATTTATGACCTCGGTTTGGCCATCTGTCTAGGGATGGAAGGCCATGGATTTTGTGAGCTTGGTGTCCTACAGTGACCAGAGGCTCGACTAGAATGTGTTGAGAAATCGGCTATCCCGATATGAGACAATGGTTTGTGGGATTCCAAAATGTACCCAGACTCATTCAAAGAATATCTTGGCAGTGGCCTCTGTTGTGATGTTCTTCTTCCAGGAAACCATAATCTCCATCTTAGAAAAGTGATCAACAACCAAAAAAACATAGTCATTTCTTCGCTTGGTGGATGGGAGGCCCGACATGGTGTACAGGCCCTATTTCTTAGTGGCTGGTTTGGAAATAGGGCAGGCAGTGCAAGAGATAATATACTTGCTGACCTCATGTTGAAGTTTCGGCCAACAAAAATGTTTTTGTAGCATCGCCACTGTCTTTTCGATGCCGAAGTGTCCTGCCACCCGACCGTAGTGGGATTCCTAGATCATCTTCGCTCACTCGCTTGATGGAACACAGATATGGCCCAGATGACACAACAACCCATCCTGAAGATGGAAATTATTGAAAACTATGTTTTCACCCAACATTTGGTAGGTGGTGGAAAATTATGGGTATGTCTCATAGATTTGGGGCCATCCAGAGGTCTCATGGCCACAAGAGTCGAGCACCTTGGCGAGTGTCGCAACTGGCGGTCTATTGAGTCAATCAACAATGTGATTGGTGCTTCCTATTTTATATTTGATGTTGAGGTGGAATTGATGCAAGTATGTGGACCACTTTTGATGGTGATCATTCTGCAATTTTCCTTGTGTCTACATGAACTGTAGTGGCTTATGATCAATGTGGATGACTATCTCCTTCCCAAGAATGTAATGTCTCCACTGGTGGAAATCTTGCACAATGGAGTAAATATTTTTTTCGTAAGTAGGTTACTTATGGAGAACATCTGATAGTGTCTCACTATGATAGGCCACAGGGTGGCCGTGTTGAGTGAGAATGACATCCACCGCATAGTCTAAAGCATTTGTCTCGATCTCAAAGGGTTGTTGTAGGTATGGTAGTGAAAGTACTGGGGTTGAGCATAAGAGATAATTCAAATCATCGAATGCTTGTTGTTGGGACCGACCCCACGCAAGTTTTTCCTTAACACCACCCCTGGTTATTTGGCTGAGGGCCAATGAAATATGCGAGAATCTCAACACAAACCTACGGTAGAAATTGGCAAGGCCCAAGAAGATCTGAAGCTCAGTGAGTGTGGTTGAGGCTGGTTAGTCATGGATGACTTGGATATTGGTTGGATCCACATGTACACCATGCTGATCAATGGTGTAGCCCAGGTAATGGACCTTGTCCATGCCGAAGGATCATTTTTCCAAGTTGGCATATAGCTTGTGTTGTCACAGGGTGTGCAAAACCTGTTGAATATGCTGCAAGTGTTCGACCCAAGTCTTGTTGTAAATGAGAATTTTATCCAGACACACCACTACAAAAGTATTAGTGAATGGTTGCAGGATATCATCCATCATCCTCATGAAGTTGGTTGGAGCATTTGTCAAACCAAAGGGCATGACCAACCATTCAAAAAGGCCTTCCTTTGACTTGAAGGTGGTTTTCGATACATCTATATTTTCTATCAGGACCTGGTGGTAGCTAAACTTCAGATCAATATTACTGAATTGTTTGTCCCCTGTGAGTTGATCAAAGAGGTCGTTGATTCGGGGAATCAAGTACCAGTTTCTGACTGTTTTTTTATTCAAAGATCAGTAATCAATGAAGAGTTGCCATGTTCCTTATTTCTTTTGTACCAGCACGATTGGGTTCCCGCAAGGTGATGAGTTGGGATGGATGTGCCCCATGTGGAGTAGTTCTTGGATCTATTTCTTGATCTCCTCATTCTCTAACAGAGAGAAATGATAGACTAGATCGTTGGGCAGTGATGCACCAGGGGTCAAATCGATGGGGTGCTTGACCTGGCAATGTAGAGGTACCCTGGTAGGTGAGTAGAAGATATATGAGTATTCTTACACAACCTTATCTACTTTCTTCTGATATGTGGATGTGGTTGTGATAATTCACTTATTCTGAGAGTGAATCATGAAGAAGAAAAAATTCCCCGTCTGAGAGATGACCTTCCTGCATTGCTTAGAAAAGATCAAGGAAATAGAACTAGATGGGACTGTCTCAGGTATCCTGTACAATTTCATGTTCAAAGTAATAATAACACTATGAGGCCTAGACTCATATACAATATGACGTTTCCATAAATAAGGTTGGCCCAAAATAACATCATAAACTTTGAGAGGAGAAACATCACACAATACCTCGTCTTTGAAGGGCTTGATGTTGTACGACAGTCGACACTGTTGGCTGACGTGGAGATCGCTTCCTTGGAGAATCCATCCAATGGTGTAGGGTTGTGGGTGTGGCATTGTCAGTAGGGCCATCCACTTGAATACCTCTGCTGAGATGAGGTTGTTTTGTCTACCGCTATCAATGATGAAGTGTAGTGGGTGCCTTTTTCCCACATCTGTGAATGGAAGAGGCGTTCTCCTTCTTCTGGCTCATTTGTTTCACCAGGCTGGAGCTTGGTGGTAGAAATGGTGGCACTAGATTCCACATCAATGATCCGTCTTCCCCTTTCTATTTATGTCTTAGAGTCATAATCCACATCTGATTTAGAGGCTTTCACTTCGGCCACCAGTGACTGCTTTGAGCGGCAGTCAACAATGTTATGCCAAGGGATCTTATGGAAGTCACACCACTTCCCAGTATCTTTATTTATCTTTTCAATGTCCTTCTTTGCTTGCGGCTTGGACTAGTTGTCCTGATACTGTCCATATTTTCTCTATCCTTTGTTATATGGGTTGGGGCCACCCTTTCCTATCTTTTGTTGTGAGGGGTTCCCAAGCCCAAATTGTCGCATATTTTGTTTGAGCTTCTACTCTATTTTGACGACATATCGGTAGGCCGCGCCCAAGGATGAGATGTCCAGAAATTCCATTTCAGTATGGATGTATCTATGCATAGCGCTGCGATACTTGAGCACCATATGTTGCTTCGAATCTTTGATATCCAACTTGGTGCGCAAGGTATGGAAGATATTTTGAAATCTGGGACTACTTGGTCTCTTTCTTGTCGTAGTGTGGTCCATTTGGTATACAAGTCGTCATAAATTCTGACAAGGTAGTATTTTTCCTTAATAGCATCCCTGAAGGAATCTCAAGTGGCTGTGATTGTAAATAATGAGGGTTCCTCTATTTCCTTTTTCTCACAGAAATTTTCCCACCAATCTTTGACATGGGGAATGGCTTTGAGGAGTGCAAAAGTAATGTTTTCTCTATTTGAAAAGTTATGGACATAAAAATACCCTTCTAGTAGATTCAACCACTTGTCTACATCATTTGCGTCTATCTAACCTTCGAATATAGGAATTTCAAAGATTATTTGTACCTTGAAGGGGGCGGCGCCTCCACTCAAAGAATATGTGTTTCCTGTTGGTAGCCGCCAAAGGATTTGCGCGAAACTATCCATCATCTCGTTCATTTGTTGCATGAGGGATTCCTCAATCAACAGTTTGAAAGGATATCTTGTCATGACATATTTATTTTCTCCTACCATGAGAGGTCGCTTGGGCATGTGAGAGATTTTTTCCTCAAGAAAAACAAGCTTGATACCTAACTCTTTGTACTCTGACCTCGTTGGGGACATGCATTAAGAGGACAAGGAGTAGACCGCTCTGATACCATTGGTCCATATTTTTTGAGCAGAACGAAATGAATAGAGATTATTAATAAGTGCTTAACATAAAATAACAGATAATAGTAAAATTGGTTTTCTATTCAATAATTAAATAAGAGGAAACTGTAAAATGCAGCGGAAACAAGCTTGCTGGAATGGTGGTGGCTTATCTCTGAGAAGAGATGTGACGACTGCGCTCATTCGCTAGAAGATTGTTACAATGAGTCTCTGAAGGCATTTTTACAATAAACAAGAATGCGAAACACCATAGACATCCAAAAACCATAGACATCCAAAAACCTAACCCTAGGATATGAAGCGCCAAAAGTTATGTGGGCCCCGTCTGGGTAAGTTAGTACATCAACTTCCCGGGGTCGTATCTTTTGCATATGATCTCCGTTTTAGGCGTATGATAGCCCATTGGAAATGTATCATTGAGGATATTCATTTTGAGAGATCAATCATGCCTTCAGATATCATTGAGAATCTCTATCCCGAAAAACCTTCATTTAGGCCCTCAAAATGGCCCCTGAAGTTAAAACTTCTAAAAATAGTAAATTGCCAAAATTGCTAAAAAACTATTTTGAGCCAGTTGGAAAAGGTGGGTGTCCATCAATATCCACCTAGATTAGTGGACTAGGTCCACTATATTATTAAATAAGTCCCGCTATGGTAGTTAGATATAATAAATGTAAGAGGACTTCTTAGAAGGTTCTACTTCTAGAAGATTCCTCCTCTAGAATGTTCTTAGGTGATGGTAGAAATATATAAAGAGGTTCAAGAAATGTAATGGAACATGAAGATAATTATTGTATTTGGAGTGGTAGCTCAATATGGGGATTCCCCCTCGAAGAGGTAAGTGAACATGAGAGGATCCCTTCCATAATAGGATCCATTGTATGGTGTTGCCCTACCTCAAGGGCTTCTATAATAAAGTTGTGGTTTTCTATATTGTTCTATGAATATTTGTGGTATTTATGTATGTAATTATTTGGTTCTTAACAAGTGGTATCAGAGCACTTTCCTTGGCATACATTGTGGGCAAATATTTTTTATTTTTACAGATTGTTTTTTGAGAGAAGAAAAAAAGAGGGCCGCAACATTCCAAAAATTTTTGGTATATTTATGTGCACAATTTGTAGAAATAGGTTTTATATATGATTTCCTCTCATAAAAACACCCAAGTTGAAAAAACAAATCATTTGAAACAGAGTTTGGGAAGTCAAGATATTGAAGTTTTAAAATCTACAATTTTTTAGGGTTTTTTCCGCGGAGGGCGACATGATTTTTTTTTATTTATATGGCATATGGAGGCCAAATTTTCCCAAAACAATTACATATCTAAGTTCCTCTCACAATTTCACCCAATTTCAAAAAAAAAAAACCAGCCGAAATGGAGTTCGGGAATTGAAGTTATGAGCATTTTAAATTCAATAGTTTTTCAGGGTTTTTCCGGAAAACGCTGCAATTTTCTGCAGTAATTTATTGTTCTATTATTTGGGTTTTTTCATGACGGTGGTGGGACTACAAAGTTCATAAATTTTCATAGGGTTCTTATATGGATATTTCTTCTCAAACCCTCAAATAAATTCTACATATTACTTAAACATTCAAAGCCCAATTGTTTGACACATTGAATGATAAATTGGATGGCTTTGTAGATGGCCTCACAGACGGCCTCAATGATAGTTTTCGTAGTATTCAAGATTCATTAGATAACATGTAGGAGATATTTCTTATGGAAGACCTCAGGGATGAATATAATCAAGAAATATATGCTTGGTATGATTTTGAGGTCGATTGCGATGATTGGTATATGGATAGTTGTCATTTCTGGGATGACAACCACTTCCATATTTTATTTGATGACTCTATTCCACCTTCTGTAGAGAACATCAATGTCCCACAGCAGGAACTAGTTACTAGCATCCATCCTGCATATTCCACAATGGTATTTTTCCTTCCATATTCATATTTGATCATCTCCCACTATGTGGAAGAATATTCTTATTTGGATCCACATGATAGGTGTCAGTATTGGGAGCATCATTTTCAGTTGGTTATTGGGTGTCGATATATTCCATGTGGGGTTCACATGAACAATTGGACTTGAGACCCTGGTTTACAATGGCGGTTGGACTACTTCAACATGGTGGCTTCCATTTCTCAATGGGACCCTGGTTCTCTAGTCTACTTCAACAGTATGGTCCACAATTATCCATCGACCTTGGTATATGGTTGTACATCAAGTGTTGAGGAAAACACTTTCATAAGGGGGATGGAATGTAAGGTAGATAGAGAGGCAGTGGCAGGGTCCAGAGGGCCCATAGTGATAATAGTGGAGGCCATTCAATGTAAGGTGGACTAGGTCCACTATATTATTAAATAAGGCTCACTATGGTAGTTAGATATAATAAATGGGTAGTTAGATATAATAAATGTAAGAGGACTTCTTAGAAGGTTCTACTTCTAGAATATTCCTCCTATAGAATTTTCTTAGGTGATGGTGGCACTATATAAAGGGGTTCAATCAATGTAGTGGGACATGAAGAGAATTATTGTATTTGGAGGGGTGGCTCAATAGGAGGATGCCCCCTCGAAGAGGCAAGTGAAAATGAGAGGATCCCTTCCATAATAGGATCCATTGTACGGTGTTGACCTAACTCAAGGGTTTGATAGTAATAAAGACAATTTTGCATATTGTTCTTTTATATATGTTTTGGTTCTTTTGTATTCATTCGTTAGTTCTTAACACACTAGAGACACCATTCCTCTCACTGATGGCTCTCCTCACTTTGATGTCCCACTAGTTGAAGAAAGTTCACCTTAGGGATTACCTGAGATCTCTACTACACCACTTATCCCCAATTTCCTACTCCCCCAGGGGGAAATCCTGGCCTGGGAGACAATTCCCCAAGCCATCACTCGAATCCCCTTATTCTACCCCACACTGGGAGTAAAAGAACTTCAAGTAGTCACGATGCTTACCCTTCCCAAAATGGTGCTTGCCATCCCTGTATGGTATCTACACCTTCCCGCAATGGTTCCTCAACCATCCCTCCCTCCTCAGTCAGATGGAATCCCGATGCATATTCCAGTACTAACTCCGGCCACACCACCCTCACCCCCAATAACCAGCACCATAACTACAATTGGGGGAATATGAAATAAGAAAGAGCCCACTGCTCCACTTCCTCCCCAAGTTCAACCTTCATGTGCACTATGCGAAAGTGAGGGACACCCCACTAATAGATGTCCTTCTCTTCCTGAATTACGAAATCTAATTCAACTCCATCGAGCGACCACATCACTCACCACTTCACCAAGCACATCAAGTACTATGACCTCATCCTCCACTACAGGTAGTAAAGGTCTACGAACCAAATTTGCTTTCACCATCTATTCAGAGTATGTCCACTAAACTCATCATTTCTCGACTCTACCTCAGTTTTGACAAACATTAAAGATAGTATTCCAAACCTTTCAGCAAGAGTCCTCTCCACTACCACTTTCAGTTACCCACATCACCAAAATCCATTATGTCTCTACCTCAGTCCCTAAACGGATGAGTTTCCCTTGCACTCTCTATGACTCACTTGCTCATTTCACATACCAGTGTCCTTTGATCATTGAATACAGGCATCGTCAATTAACCCTTATTCAAAATCATTCGACCACCTTACCTCATGTGATACAAGTTATTCCCCCTATCTCTTCTCCAGATACTGTCAACATCACCTCCCTTGAACCTAAGTCACTTCCCACCCCTCCATGGTTCATAAATAGAATGTTTGAGGATATTCCCCCAAATCCTCCCAATTCTCTGATTCATTTTCCATAGGAGATCTTACCCCCTACCATAGTTTATCCCCCACAGTGTCTGGACATTTGGATTATGACAAGCGATCCATCGCAACATACTTGCAACATCCCCTCTATGTATTCACCACTTGAATATAATCACACAGTGACAGTCACCCATGTTACCCCCTTGGATCCCCTATATTCTTGCATCTTCCACTATGAAAAAGACATCTTAGAAGAACTAACTACCCATGATTGCCCTTGGAATACAGTCCATCATTGAGCACTTTTTCTTTCACAAGAGGTCTTTCACCTGCCTGATTAGTAGACCCAAGCTCCTATAATCTTCCAAAACACCTCACAACACTCTCGCCAGATCACCAATAGTGTCAGTGCAAATGAGGTGTCATTGTGGGCCCACCATCCATATATAGGCCCTTTTTCCCAACTTCCACACTCAGTTACAGGAGCCTAGAGCCTATGTTTCCCGATCCTTTTTTAGCCATGGGATCATGGTCCCACCATCTACAGAGTCACATTGCCTAGGTCACCAACTGCACTCAGCCCCGGGGGAGCATTTTTCTCACATCACGTCCAAGTACGCATGGTCATCTTTAAAATTATCAAATAACTATTATATGTTCTTTATCATCAGATATTGTTCATGTTGGGTATTCGATTTTAATGTGTGCAGGTACTTGGTCATCAAAACACCAGTGCAGCCCCTTTAGGTATATGATCGAAACTGGCATGTAATCATTCCCTTTGAATATCAATTGCATCCCCCATTCACACCCTTTGACATTCACATTTAGGGTTCCTACATCCATCTCTGCAGTACTGTCACCTCCACTGCATTTTGGTACTGTCACCCAATAGCACTCTCCCCAACATGAGTTGTCCCATTCATAGTTCCCCTTGGTACTTTAACACTCATGTTTCTTTCACCCCCTAGGGATGGGAGTCTCGATAGTCTTACACATATTCGAGAATAAGCCACATACTCCTCATCATTTTTCCATCTTTCCCAATGGACTCCCATGTTATCTCATATCGGTTCTATTTGACTGCACCTTCACAGTATCATTAACCCTCCATTTTATCCACAATCAGTTTTCCCATCTATAGATTTCCCTCCATTCATTTACCTCATATAGAAACCCACCCATGGGTCCCCCACCCTCCACCAGTTCTCCACATAACTTGCGCCCTCACAGGCCAAGCCACCCCACACTGGGGCACCCATTTTTGTATATGTACACTCATTCCAAATTATTATTTATTTATTTGGTAATTATAAAAAGCCTTTATTTCCAGCATTTACTTAGCTTTTTTTTTCACCCTTGACGACCTTCCTTTTCTAGAAAAGCAACCCATTTCGGCCTCTATTGAGGCATCCACTATCCTTTACTCATTCTAACATAGCTCATAAACAATGAGTATCCCACAGTCCATGTACCCCTGATATCTGAGTTTTTCCACTTTGTCACACCTCTGGCACAATTTACCCCATGTCTAGCCATCCCCCTGACACTAGATATAGTTTCATTGTTGTTGCCAATCATCCTTCAAATATACCCCAAACCAAGGGAAGTCTCGAGTCTCACCACATATTGACTTATTTCATGTTCCCTATCAGTTCCTAATCTTATTTCCATGGATTCGATGAATCCCTTTGCTTCTTAGAGTCGCATCTCCCTTTATGTCGACATCAATACAGTTTCCAGAAGGGCGACAATATGTTGACTCTCATTACCTTTACAATGAGGAGTCTCGAATGACACAAAGAGAGACATCATTACTCTTTGATGCCATTGACCCCCCTAACATTCAACTTCAACAAAATTTTGTGTTATGGTGGGTCTTACTATGCGTCTATTTTCGTTGTTTTATATTATCTGAATACCTATGAATTTGTTAGGCCATCAATGCCTACGAGTCATCGACACTTCTTACAGGTGTCCTTGCCTCTTTTCAGAGTATGTTCACCATCAAAATTGTCATCTTTTGTTATCAAACCGCCCCGTATGGCACTGCAGTTATCTACATCAACATACAACTTCATTTATTGTCTTACCTTTTGATTTACATGACATGAGCATGGGGCATGCCCACCTCGTTTGTATACATATTTTCTTTTTTTTTTCTCCTAGAGAAATATTTTGGTCCCACAGTTTCCCCTCTCCCTCCGACGGATCGCTCTTGTAGTTCCTATCAGCACTCTTCCTTACAATGACACTCTCAGTAGAAGAAACATTGATGTATTTTGACTATACATATTCTCCTAACCTCACACATTAGGGGGCATCTGTATCACTGAAATTCTGTCTGCAACATTGCACGCAAACAGTTATAGAAATACAACAATGACAAACAACCATTAGTTCACCTGCAACACCAAAAATTCATTTCCAAAAGGAAAAAGCTATACAATTGGGTCAAAAATTGAAGTTCACAAATTCACCAAAGGAAGTGCGTACACTATGCGCGAAATGCACAACTTTCTCATTCAAACTTGCACACTGTGCACAAAATGTGTGACTTTATACAGGAAAACCTGTGCACTGTGCGTAAAATGCGCAAATGTTTACAGGAAAAGCCATGCACTTCCATGAACGGTGCATTTATGGTTCTTTTCGTCCCCTCAACCACTTATGGACCAACTCCCAACTTGATTTGACCCTCATATTTGAGCTGAATCCAAATAGAGGGATGGTCAATGACCAAAGGGTGCCCTAAAGGGCCCCTTGTTCACACCAAGAACCAATTGAATATTTCCTTGAATACATGTTATAAATGGAGGCCATGGGTGCACAAAGAATTTAATGATTTCATAGTATTGTTATGCTACCTCAAACCTCCCTTCAGAATCCTCTTTTCTCCTTGGAGAATTCTAGCAACATTCCAATAGACCACTCCACTCACCTCTTGAGGGAATAGGCATTGATTTCTTCATCGTTTGCTTTCTTTTCTACCATTGTAATAAGAGCTCTCCATTAGGGAACTTAAGATCCCTCCCAAGGAGGAAGAGAGGATTCATATGTCCTCCTTTCTCTACAGTGTTTTTCAAACTAATATAGTTATCTATTGGTGGCATAATCTTGGTCATTTGGTTGATTGTTTTTGGTTCAAAGTTTCTTATGCACTCTAGTTTTATTTCCTTAGTTGTTTTTAGTTTGCTTATTTTTTTATTTCATGTTCTTGGATTGTTTAACTCATGCACTAACCTTTGTCTTGTCTAGCAAGACCAACTAGACTTGCAAGTGCCCTTTTTTTTCTCACCCAAGTGACGAAATGGACGCAACAACAATGACACTCTTCCATTGAGAAGATTCATATTTTAGAATCAACAATCGATAGAAACAAATAGGCATTATAAATAAGAAGGATGATCTAGATTATTTTCAGCATGAAATGAGAGTGGAGATATAATAAATAAATGCACAAAGATATTGCAAATATTCAGTAATATAACATAAATGTATCAGAGATGCAACCATAAACATAGATATACAGTAATACACGATTTCTATTAATGAAAGAAATGTATAGAGACTGTAAAAATATAGAGTGAAAGACTCACTAGAATGGTGGCAGCTTATCTCTAAGAAGAGATGTGATGGCTACTTGCATTCACAAGAAGATGATTACAATGAGGCTTTGAATAAATTTTACAATAAAAAGGAATGCCAAAAACCCTAGACATCCAAAAACCTAACCCTAGGAGATGAAGCACCAAAAGTCATGTGGGCCCCGTTTGGGTAAGTTAGTACATCAACTTCCTAGGGTCGTAATGTTTCCATACGATCTCTTTTTTAGGCGCATGATAGCTCGTTGGAAAGGCATAGTTGAGGATATTAATGTTGGGGAAAATATCTAACGAACTTCAATATTGATCCCCATTTTCCCAAAAACGTCGTTTAGGGCCTCAAAATGGCCCCGGAAGTTAAAAACTGCTAAAAATAGTAAATTACCAAAATTGCTAGAAAACTGTTTTGATCCAGTTGGAAAAGGTGGGTGGCCACAGATATCCACCTGGATCAATCCTCCCTCCTTAGGAAGAAATGGTATCCATTTTGTTGAGTGCTCGAGGGAGAGGAAAAAACATTTACCGAATCTAAATCTTGGTGAGTTGCTTGCCTTGTTGGAGATGTCACGCTACTCAGTTTGTGAAAGTTTGTCATGAACCTGTTGAGGTTGAGGTTGTTCCACAAGTTGAGCTACATGAGAGGATGATGTGCAGAAGGAATATTTTCACCTTGCTACAACCTTGACGACCTGCTTCTGTTGGATAGAAGGTTCTTGGGGTGAGGCTATAGTGGTTGCAGTGTCCTTATGTTCCCCTTTTGAACAGATTGTTAAAAAGCTGAAATTTGTAGTATGAGATACTACCTTGCGACACTGCTTAGGTGGAACAATAGTCAGAACCACTTCTCGTATTTTGTAGAGATGACCCCCTAGAGAAACAATGACACTACAGGGTCGAGACTCATAAACAACATGGTGTCTCCACATATATGGTTGGCCCAAGAGAAAACCATAGACATCCAGTGGGGAAACATCACATAATTCCTCATCCTTGAAGGGTTGGATGTCGTATGACAATTGACACTACTAGCTGACACGAATATCTCTTCCTTGGTGAAGCCACACGATGTTGTATGGTTGCGGGTGTGGTGTTGTCGACAATCCCAATTGTTTGACGACCTCTATTGAGATGAGGTTCTTCTGGCTTCCTCTATCAACAATAAAATGTAGTGGGGTCCCCTTCACCCACATATGTGAATGAAAAAGGTTCTCCCCCTCTTCTCGATCTGTTAGTTCTTCTAGTTGAATTGATGTGGTCATGAAAATAGTAGTGGGGTCTGCTTCGATGATCTTTATTTTACCAGTATTTTCAAAATTAGAATATGAATCATGGTTTGGCTCCTTGTCTTTGATCTCTGCCATCAATGACTATTTTGAGTGACATTCATCGGTGTTGTGCCAACATATTTTGTGCAAATCACACCATTTTCCAGTGTCCTTCTGTATCTTCCCATGACCCTTCTTTTCCTGTGGCTTGGACTAGTTTTCAGGAGACTGTTTGTTAGGGTTGTCTTTTTCATACTTTGATTATTGCAGATTTGCAGACCCGAACTCCCATTTGTTCTGGTGCTTAAATTTTTGCTTGATTTTAACAGCATATCGATAAGCAACACCGAGTGATGAAATGTCCAGAAAATCCATTTCAGTTTGGATATATCTGTGTAGAGCCCCATGGTATTTCAGAACCAAATGTCATTTAGAGTCTTTGATACCCATCTTGGTGCACAAGTTATGTAAGGTATTGGTGAACTCCGGAACTTCTTGGCCCCTCTCTTTCAGCAGTGTGGTGCATCTCATGTATTGGTCAACATAGTTGCCAACAGGGTAATACTGTTCCTTTACCACATCCACAAAAAAATCCCAAGTGAGCTTGGCCCCATATATTCCAGACTCATCTGTGGAACTTTACTCCCAGTAAGTTTCCCACCAATGTTTGACATGGGGGAGATATTTAAGGAGTGCAAAGGTGATCGTTTCCCTGTCGAAAAAATGGTGAACAAAGAAATAACCGTCTAGCATATTTAACCATTTGTCTAGGGCATTCACATCTATATGACCTTCAAATATGGGAATATCAAAATTAAACCATACCTTGAAAGGAGAGGTGCTTCCAAATTGGTTTTTTTATGAATATGTTCTATCAGCAGGTGTTGAAGGATGTGGGAAAAATTCTCCATCATTTCATCCCGCTGTCACGTGAGAGCTTGCTCAAGAAACATATTTATAAGATCGTTTACTCCGTCGTTTTTCTTTTCTTCTGCCATGGAGGGTTTCTTGGGCATGTGAGAGTGATTGTATTCAAGAGATACAAGATCGATACTTAACTTTCTATACTTGGACCTCATTGGGGACATGCACTGAAAACAAAAATCAAGATTAGCCTGCTCTGATACCATTGATCTGGATTATTTTCGGCACGAAATGAGAGTGGAGATATAATAAAGAAATGCACAGAGATATCACATATATTCAATAATATAACATAAATGTATCGGAGATGCAACCATAAACACAGATATACAATAATACACGATTTCTATTAATGAAATAAATGCATAGAGACTGTAAAAATACAGAGTGAAAGACTCGCTAGAATGGTGGAAACTTATCTCTGAGAAGAGATGTGATGGATACTCTCATTCACAAGAAGATGATTACAATGAGGCTCTGAAGGCCTTTTTACAATAAACAGGAATTCCAAAAACCCTAGACATCCAAAAACCTAACCCTAGGAGATGAAGTGCCAAAAGTCATGTGGGCCCCGTTTGGGTAAGTTAGTACATCAACTTCCTGGGGTCGTAACTTTTCCATACGATATTAATTTTAGGCGCATGATAGTCCATTGGAAAGGTATCGACGAGGCGATTAATTTTGGGGGAAATATCAAAGGAACTTCTCCCCGTTTTCCCAAAAACGTCGTTTAGGGCCTCAAAATGGCCCTAGAAGTTAAAAACTGTTAAAAATAGTAAATTACCAAAATTGCCAGAAAACTGTTTTGACCCAATTGGAAAAGGTGGGTGGCCACCGATATCCAAGTGGATCAAAGGATTCATAAGAATAACTCCTTTCAGAAGATATTCAACTCCCAGGTATCAAACTATTTTTTTTGGTTTATGTTATGCATGCAATAATTTTAGACATAAAGATGTAAATTGCGGAGCTAACAATAGGAACATAAACAACTTTGAAAGTCATACACAAAATGGTTATCCAAGAAGGCCTAGTGAAATGCATAAAATAAGCTACAATAGGTTTGAATCATTGAGAAACTAAGTGGAATGCTACAAGTGCAACAACTTTGGACACATGGCCAAAGATTGTAGAATGATAGTCTCTCCTAGAGAACCACAATAGAGCAACAACAATCACAAACAAGAACCTTGTTCGACAACACAGGTATTCCAAAAAAGGAGGAACACCTTCAGTAACCACTCACATAACCAGATCAAAGATCAACACACCAATGTTTTCACATGGTAAAACCCCTATCGGGAAACATCCACGGCCGCAGCCAACGCGGCCACTTGGAGCAGTTTATTAATGCAAAGAAAAAGATTACAGAGAGATTTTACAAGAGAGTTTCTCACAATCGATCATTGGCAAATGACCCTCCATGCTCTTTAAATAGAGATCATGGACCAATCAGATGCTAAGCCACGTATCAATGGTCGTTAAGATTGAGGAGAGTATGAACCATCAGATCACTCTATGTTGGGAACATATGGTGACTGTCGGATTTCCTAACTACAAATGCATACTAAAAAAACATACTAAGAAACACACTTTTACCTAGCGACATATTAGACCAAGTAGATCTTAACTAACTCCTAAGTGTCTAAATATCCTAACATCCCCCCTTAAGAACAACTTGGGATAGGATTGAAGGATTTACAATAGTGACAAAATAGGAGAAGGAAGGAGGCATTAGAGCCTATC
>ML820980.1:13659-23787 GCA_009831015.1 Picea engelmannii | reverse complement strand
GTAGATATGGGCGGATGGACTTTGGCCATCCAGATCTACTCGTTACTTACCTTAATGCACATTCACGCCCAAGCTTAAAGCCGACATCTCTTCCTCACATCTCACGGTCATCCCAGACCCTGGATCCTCCGAAAGGATCCTGTTCGTTGATCAATACTTAACCCTCATACTAACAAGCGGGGGTTTGCAAGTCTTAATTTCTTGATTTGTTGGCACAGGGAAGCATGTCCTTCAGTGTTTCAAGTACCGAAATGCCGAAGTATCGAACATGCCTTGTTTGGAAATTATCCCCCCTTGGGCTACACCTTGGTCATTATGACCTCTTCTCATATGACCACAGTTTTATTTCCATCAGGATTTATCAAGGTGAGAGCCCGACCTCTTGTCAATGGAACTCCCAAATCCCCAATCCCCAATTTCCTGAAATGGGTAGTCTTATGACACGTGGCCTCCTGAGATCGGGTGGTCGAGATCTATCCTGGGGTTTCCACCATGGAAAGTCCCGAACTCTCGTCACTAGGACTCCCAAGTTTGCGATTCCCAATTTCATGAAATGGGTAATCTCGCGACATGTGGCCTCCTTAAATCGGACGGTCCAGATCTGTTCCAGGGTTTCCACAATGGAAAGTCTCAATCTCTCATCACCAGGACTCCCGAGTTCACGATTCCCGATTTCCCGAAATGGGAAATCTTGCGACACGTGGCCTCCTTAAATCGAACAACCCAGATCTATTTTTGGGTTTCCACAATGGAAAGTCTCGATATCTCATCACCAGGACTCCCGAGTTCGCGATTCCCGATTTCCCGAAATGGGAAATCTTGCGACATGTGGCCTCTTTAAATCAGATTGCCTAGATCTGTTCCAGGGTTTCCACAATGGAAAGTCTCGATATCTCATCACCAGGACTCCCAAGTTCACAATTCCTGATTTCCCGAAATGGGAAATCTTGCGACACGTGGCCTCCTTAAATCGAACGACCCAGATCCACTATGGGGCTTTCGCCCTTATTCACTGGGGGTTTAACCCACGGGTAACTCTTGACAGATCCAATGGCTGTCGGGTTTTCCAGCCGAGATCTGACAGCTCAGATTGGTTCCTACCTATGCATTCTTCCACAACTCCCTGGACATAGAAAAATTGACGGTCCAAATACTCCCATGGACCTTGGGGATTTACGGTCTGATTTCTTCGCTACCCACGAAGACATAGAGAAACCAAGTGGTAAGGCATTTAACACCCTACTTACTCCTACCAATCTAATGGTCATGCATGACCACAGGTTTCTCGACGGGATCTCGTCCGTCCATTCGATACTTCATCCTTATGCTGCCATCTCGGGTTTTCAAGAGGATCATTCCTCCTCATGCAGGGTTACTAAGGCCTTGCACCTTCATATTCTCTTTCCCGGTTCTTGATGGGATTTTCAAGGAGGGTATTTCTATGGGGAGGTTTTTACCCAGGGTATTATTTGAGGTAGATAAGGTTACCTTTCTCCCATGAATCAGACATGCAGTCTGAATTAGATCAGTATGCATATAAATAGCGATTTATGAAGACATAATCCATACATAGTCTTTCCATTATAAAAATGCATTTACCAGTACTGATCAAAACACCATATAGACATTCTTACTCTGTAATCATTCACCATTTCATAGCTATAAACATAAATGTCAGAATAAGTATATATTTCAAGATGCTAGAGGCAAAACACTTATCAGAAATAACACCAGGGGTTATGAAACTACTGAGAGGGGTACTTGTTTCCACCCAACCGTAGGCTCAGCGACTCCCAACGGATTTACCACTGGACACCCCCGAGCTAAGACCATGATGTTGTGAGACTGCGTCTCTATTTTCCAGTGACTAGGAGCAAAGGTTACTCTCCTTCCTCCCTGCTATCACCCACTTTGCATATAGCCAGAGTTCCCCTCGTCCCCTCATGTCCTCCCCTCAAATCGCTTCTTCCCCACTCCTTATCCTCTTTCAAGGTTGCATGTGGCGTGATTTCCCTCGCGTTGGTTAGGTCTGACGGCTCTACGGATGGGCGGTTCACCTCCCCATCCCTCATTAATTTCTGAGGAGCCATATACCTACCAACCCGCGAGACATTAAATTCAGGGTCAGCGAGCCGCTTTTGGTTCTCCGGGCCAGTGGAGTCCAAATACGGTATTGATTCTCGGTGGAAGTTAACGCCACCTTTCCAGGTGCCTTCCACCACCTTTCTACAACCATCGTGGTCTCTTTTTCAGCACATCCCCTCTCAACAGTCCTGCAATATATATATATATATATATATATATATATATATATATATATATATATATATTCATAATATTATTTACATTCATCGACCTTTTTCACAAGGTCCATTCACATTACACATTCACATTTCTGAGTTTGCCACAATACATGTCCAGTATAGTTATTTTTATAGACTGGGGGAAACAGGGTGTTACAATTCCCTCCCCCTTAAAGGAACACCGTCTTCGGTGTTCTTTCTCAAACACCTGTCTTGCCTTTCTCATTCAGCCACTTCAGAAGGCTTGACTTTCATCCTCATTCCGATCCTTTTTCAGGATCTACGTCTTTGTTACCTGGTGGTTTTGTTATCCATGCTCATCATCCTCCTTGACGTACCCATTGGATGCATGATTCAATCCAATAGCTCACAAGAGCTATCATGGTTTCATCTTCCTTTCCAAGGTTTTCCCGCACGGGAAACTACCCACTGTGTGCATGATCCCAATAGTTTTCAAAAATTATTAAGGTCTCCTCTTCCTTGCGGTCACTCACCCTCCATGCCCAGGCTCAGGCATCCCCTTCACTGTTATACAGTCCCTCAGGTGATCCATCTTTCCTTGCCAAGGTTTTCTCGCACAAGAATCTTAGAGATCCTATTGAGTCTTACAGCCGAGGCATCCCTCAGACTTGCTCTGCCGAGGCATCCCTCCAGCTTGTGTTACCTAAACACAATAATTTGCAAGCGATCATGGCTTATCATGGGGTTTTCATGGCTCAACAGTAGCCATGTTCATCATCTTCAACTTTGATAGCCTTCATCTATTCCTTTCAGGACAAATCTTTACTTCTCACCTGTATCACAAGTACACAAGATTTCGTGAGACATCATCATAAATTCTAACTTTCAGAATTTTATTGCAAACCTGTCACCCACAGATTTATCAAGTCATATGATTTGTTTTCATATCTATCCTGCTCAGGAACCAGACTCATAATTATGGGACTTTCCTTCCCATAACATTTTTTGTCAGCAAGAAATTGGCCTTCCTTATGGGCTTACAGCATTTCCATATCCAAGACTCATTCTTCCTACATTCATTGCTCAGCTAATAAAATTATTAGTTCTCATGTACTTACATTTTATTGCACATTTACAACATCTTCACAAAAATTTCATAATTGTGCATACTAACAATCAAATTCACTTTCTCAAAAGGAAATAGCATTCCTTGCAGTTTGGCTCAACAGGCAATCGGTCCTTCTTGTGGGCTTACCTTACTGCCATATCCATGACCCCTTCTTCCTGCATTCATTCCTCGGCTAATCAAATTGTTAGTTCTCATGTACTTACATTTTATTGCACATTTACAACATCATCACAACAATTTCATAATTGTGCATACTAACAATCAAATTCACTTTCTCAAAAGGAAATAGCATTCCTTGCAGTTTGGCTCAGCAGGCAATTGGTCCTTCCTATGGGCTTACCTTACTGCCATATCCATGACCCCTTCTTCCTGCATTCATTCTTCAATCATCCAAACAAATAGTTATATTTTCCATGTACATATGTATATATATATATATATCCAAACATAATTCAACATTTCAAAGGGTTTTAACAAATGTGCCACTATCCATGGCCACATTCATACCCAATGCATTCTTGCATTGATTTCAAGTTCGTCACACTCTATGACTGGTTCTTGGCCATGGGGTGTTGGAATTTAACCGATTCTCTTCTCATATGGTTTACTCGTTTTCATTCATTCTTACAACTGAATCCCTGCTTCATGTTATAGGTCGATCACGACCCCAAATTAGTACATATTAAACTTAAAAGTTTCACATGAATGCACCCACGCATTATGCCTTCATTAATAACCATGGTGCCAATAATCATGGCCACCCACATTTTATTTTCTCTAACACCTATACCTCGTGAGTAAAATTGTTGGAGGGTCCTCCTTCCTCAATGAGAAATCCATTGTCTGTCCTTTATGCAAATATGAATTTCCTGGAAGTAATTCCATGCAACGTGCTATCTATGAGCACTTTTTGTTTCCAATTGTTCCTTGATTGGTCCATGTATTCATGAAATATCAGTTCATGAATTATTTTGAGGGTTACAACCAGTGTTTACTACCAGAGGTTCATACCTCCATTATTCAGGTTCTCCTTCCCGAACCATACCCTACTCAAGTATGCAAGGCATACAATTGCCCTTTCAATTCTTCAGGTATAACATGCAATAATAAATATTTCAGAAGGGGTTCTTACCAAATCCCTTCATACCCTGTGCCATATCAGCACGAATACCTTTATACCTGTTCTTGGCTTCTTGCACCCTTTCTCTGTCCTCTACCTTATCAGTAGTAATTTAGCGGGATTTTCACAGTCCCGTCAACAACCTTTCGATTGGATTCTTTCCATGCTCACCCTCTACTTGAGGTTGTTCATTGTTGGAAACTGTCTTTCTCAATAGTTCCAATATTACTCCTTTCTACACATGACATACACCATAGGAACATTAATCATCATGTAATAAAAATGCAAACATCATAGCATTTAATTAGTAAAAACATTTGCAGGCACGTCTAGCATATCTGTATGCACTTCATCATATTATCTTTAATTTTTTTCATGAGTGTAACATAAAAGTTCTCAATCATTTTCACAGCATTACAACCATCATTACTGTGGTATCAAAGAATTTTTTTTCATTAATGTACTAGCTTTCTCATCCCATAGAAGTGTAATGCACAACAAGGAAAGAATTGAGGGATCTCCCTTTCTTCCAATTCTTTCTTCATCGCCTAGGGATTTTCAGCCCAGTCAAGTTATTTCTAAGGTCTCACTACCTTTCCTTAATCACAACTTCAACCAAGCTGTATCAATTAAATGTACCCATTTATTCAGTTAATCATACTCAGGGGTTTACTGGCCTCTTACCAACCAAACGGTTTTCCACAACTGTTCTTTTTCTGAGAAGCCCTGGTTTTAGGCCCATCCTAACTCTTAGGATACTTCAACATGATTTAGTAGCAACTCTTTGTTCATAATGATTCAGGAACATGTGCATCCTGCACACTTCCATTAGGCTCTCAGAATGGTCAATATTCGATTATTAGTCTTCTATTACTTACATGACTTTTTCCAAAATGTAATCCATGATTCTTATACATGGAGAGGCCTTGCAGCTCATTGTCCAACCTTCAAAATTTATCAGGGTTGTGACTCTATTCTTCTGATAGAGACCTTATACAGTTCCTCCACCAGGAACTCCTTCAGCATGCAAATTCCTTGTTGCAGATCCATCACCACCTGTGATGGCCTCAACCTTGAGTTAGCTTTTTAGTGGTCTACCAAATATTCCCTTAAGGAATATAACATGCATCTTTGTTAACTTACATCTATGATGTACTTAACCACTTTCATAATCCTAAGACTTCATGTAGATATCATATTTATATTTCATAGCCTACATACATTTCCATTTTTAAAATTAGTCATCTTAGGATTGTTCACAGTCCTTCTCATTGTGATCTGCAAAGGCATAAACATTTGCCTCTTATCATGACAACAGAGCATCCTTGCTCGTTTACTCGTTCATTTAATTGTACTGGATTTTCCCGGGGATATGGAGTACATTCCCTTTAAGCTATCCTTCAAGACAGATCCTTCACGACTCTTCAGAATGGAGTCAACCATGCATCCATGGTATCCATTCAATTTTGGCAAGTGTAATTCTTGCCTCACATTTCACTTATCAGGGCCATCACATTGGGCCTTTAGTATACTTATACTCTTACATCATACATGTTCATTACTTGCACGTTCTATATATCATTCATACCTTACTGGTATGAGTATCCGACTTCTTAATATGAAGCTCCTCAATGCATTATTCATCATATTGGGCCCTCTCCTCACATGACCACTGACGGTGACCACGATCTAAATAAAAAGGCGCTTCTCATTTCGTGATTTCGGAATTTTCGTTGCAAGGAACTTTGTTTCCTTGATTCCTGAAATCCGAAAACACAAAAGACTGATGTTAGGGTTTTCTCGGCTCTTTCATCCACATGACACTTTGCTCGGAACCTGGGATCAATTTTTAGACACCCGTTAAGATCCCGTGTTTCGGCGAATCCGTGGACAACACTCCACTGATTCCCAAACTTCTATTCTATGCGGGCCCGACAATCTGGATCCCAAGGTCCAGATCTCCCCGGTAATCAACGGTCCTGATTAAATCGGTGATTTACCTGGCATGACTTTGGGAAGTCTACGCTTCCATTTTCCCCATAGACGAAACCTCGAAGCTCTAGATCAACGACTCTCATTGATTCCAATCTAAAGGATACTATTGCTCCTGCGCTTATTAGGTTTCCTACCAGACTAGTCTCATAGTCCTAACTCATATGGGTGTTACCCTTTCTTTATGGAAACGACCAACAAGGGTCACTCTTGGGAATTAGCAATAGTCCCAAAGGATTCCTCAAACAGGTTATCCTCATGGTCGATTCTAACCATTATAGGTCAGGTAAATATGACCCTACGTATTTTCACCAGTCCTCTCAATCATGAGGAATTGTATGCTCAAGGTTTAGTCTCTTAATAATGCAGAAATCATAACTTTCTAAGGATCCTACCGGTCCTTACCATATTTCCCAAATCATGAAGGGGTTCTTCATTTGGGTCTTAACCCTTATCTAACCAACTATCTCAATTGCAAGAGACTCTACCTACTTTAGTAGGTATCCCTCATAACACTAAAACAGGACAACACAGTCCATGTCCCTTGTCTAGCTCGTGCAGCTTCATAGAAAAATTTATTCTACCTCTGTCATTTGCACTCAAATCTTATCAGTGATAACGATTAGTGTATCCCTACTCCTATAAGAGTAGTTTCCATTTTAACATAGGAGTTATAGAAGTTTCCAAATTATAGTTTCATTCTGCAGTCCTTCTCCTTAAAGAGAAACGCAGATAACAATATCTTCTAATGCAGCTCATGCCTGAGCCCAAGAAAGCCAAGTGTTGTAACCATGATCTGATACCAATTTGTCACATACCCACTACCTGAATCAAATTTTTTGTTGATTTGTGTTGAATCAGAGCCCCCGAATTACCTACGGAGGCCTAGTGCAAGATAGCTTTTTCTCTCTCTTTGTTCCCATGTGATCGTGGGTCCTGATCATAGTTCGAATGGTCACGGTGCCTCTTTGTATTTCGTGCCTCGACGCTACAGGGGTGTCGAATCATTCAACTCTGCAACCGCCGAACCCCGACAGGGCTAGCGACCAGCCAATAGGGACAAATCCCAACAGGGCTAGAGAACAACCAATGAGAAAAGGCCCCGTCGCACGGTTAAGTGGAGTACAGGTGGTAGAGGGGGAAAGGTGACACGGTAGTCGACAGGATAGGAGGGGGCCCCACTTCACACGCCACACTATTCCGGACCCCCCCCCCCATTAAAGGCAGAATGGCAAGGGGGGTCCAGAATTCACCTGAGCACCGTTGATCAAGGTGAATTAATCTCAACCGTTCAAGAGTTTCACATCCGATTCTGGACCCCCCCCCCACCGCTAAAGGCATAATAGAAAGGGGGCTCCAGAATGAAACCTCATCCATAGATATGGGTGGGTGGACTTTGGTCGTCCATATCTTCTCGTTACTTACCTTAATGCGCATTCACGCCCCCAGCTTAAAGTCGACATCTCTTCCTCACATCTCATGGTCATCCTAGACACTGGATCCTCCGAAAGGATCATGCTCATTGATTGATACTTAACCCTCATACTAACAGGAAGGGGTTTGCAAGTCTTAATTTCGGGATTTGTTGGCACAGGGAAGCATGCCCTTCGGTGTCCCGAGTACCGAAATGCCGAAGTATCGAACATGCCTTGTTTGGAAATTAGCCCCCTCTGGGCTACTCCTTGGTTGTTATGACCTCTTCTCATATGACCATAGTTTTATTTCCATCAGGATTTATCAAGGCGAGAGCCCGACCTCTTGTCAACGGAACTCCCAAATCCCTAATCTCCGATTTCCCGAAATGGGTAGTCTTATGACACGTCACCTCCCGATATTGGGCAATCCATATCTATCCCGAGGTTTCCACCATGGAAAGTCCCAAACTCTCGTCACCAGGACTCCCAAGTTCATGATTCCTGATTTCCCAAAATGGGTAATCTTGTGACACGTGGCCTCCTTAAATCAGACTGTCCATATCTGTTTCGGGGTTTCCACAATGGAAATTCTCGATCTCTCATCACCATGACTCCTGAGTTCGCGATTCTCGATTTCCCGAAATGGGAAATCTCGCGACACATGGCCTCCTTAAATTGGATGGCCCAAATCTATTTCAGGGTTTCCACAATGGAAAGTCCCAATCTCTCATCTCTAGGACTCCCAAGTTCGTGATTCCCGATTTCCCGAAATGGGAAATTTCGCAACACGTGGCCTCCTTAAATCAGACGACCCAGATCTGTTCCAGGGTTTCCACAATGGAAAGTCTCGATCTCTCATCACTAGGACTCCCAAGTTAACGATTCCCGATTTCCCGAAATGGTAAATCTCGCGACACATGGCCTCCTTAAATCGGACGGCCCAGATCCTCTTCGGGGCTTTCGCCCTTATTCACTAGGGGTTTAACCCACGGGTAACTCCTGACATATCCAACGGCTGTCGGGTTTTCCAGCTGAGATCTGATAGCTCATATTGGTTCCTACCTATGCATTCTTCCATGACTCCCTGGATGTAGAAATATCGATGGTCCAAATACTCCCATGGACCTTGGGGATTTACGGTCCGATTTCTTCGCTACCCACGAAGACATAGAGAAACCAAGTGGTAAGGCGTTTAACACCCTACTTACTCCTACCAATCTAATGCTCATGCGTGACCATAGGTTTCCCAACGGGATCTCATTCGTCGATTTGATACTTCATCCTTATGCTGCCATCTCGGGTTTTCAAGAGGATCATTCCTCCTCATGTAGGGTTACTAAGGCCTTGCGCCTTCATATTCTCTTTCCCGGTTCTTGATGGGATTTTCAAGGAGGGTATTTCTATGGGGAGGTTTTTACCCAGGGTACTATCTGAGGCAGATAAGGGTACCTTTCTCCCACGAATCAGACATGCAGTCTGAATTAGATCAGTATGCATATAAATAGCGATTTATGAATACATAAGCCATACGTAGTCTTTCCATTATAAACATGCATCTACCAGTACTGATCAAAACACCATACAGACATTCTTACTCTGAAATCATTCACCATTTCATAGCTATAAACATAAATGTCAGAATAAGTATATATTTCAAGATGCCAAAGGAAAAACACTTATCAGAAATAACACCAGGAGTTATGCAACTATTGAGAGGGGTACTCGTTTCCACCCAACCATAGGCTCAACGACTCCCAACGGATTTACCACTGGCCACCCCTGAGATAAGACCATGATGTTGTGAGATTGCTTCTCTGTTTTCCAGTGGCCAGGAGCGAAGGTTACTCTCCTTCCTCCCTTCTATCACCCACTCTGCATATAGCCAGAGTTCCCTTCCTCCCCTCGCATCCGCCCCTCAAATCGCTTCTTGCCCACGCCTTATCCTCTTGCGAGGTTGCGTGTGGCATGATTTCCCTCGCGCTGGTCAGGTCTGACAGCTCTATGGATGGGCGGTTCACCTCCCCATCCCTCATTAATTTCTGAGGAGCCATCTACCTACCAGCCTACGAGACATTAAATTCGGGGCCAGCGAGCCGCTTTTGGTTCTCCGGGCTAGTGGAATCCAAATACGGTATTGATTATCGGTGGAAGTTAATGCCACCTTTCCAGGTACCTTCCACTGCCTTTCTGCAGCCATTGTGGTCTCTT
>ML820980.1:0-13558 GCA_009831015.1 Picea engelmannii | reverse complement strand
ATTATTTACATTCATCGACCTTTTTCACAAGGTCCATTCACATCACACATTCACATTTCTGAGTTTTCCACAATACTTGGCCAGTATAGTTATTTTTACAGACTGGGGGAAACAAGGTGTTACACCTTATCCCCAGTATCGTTGCCAATATGTTGTGTCTATTTTGTCACTTAGGTGAGAAAAACAAGGGCACTTGCAATTCTATTTGGGCCTACTAGACAAGACAGAGGTTAGTGCACGAGTTAAACAATCCAAGCACATGAAACAAAAAAATAAACAAACTAAAAACAACTAAGGAAACAAAACTAGAGTGCATAAGAAACTTTGAACCAAAAACAATAAACCAAATGACCAAGATTATGCCACCAATGGATAACTATATTAGTTAGAAAAACACCATAGAGAAAGGAGGACTATTGAATCCTCTCTTCCTCCTTGGGAGGGCTCTTGATTTCCCTAATGGAGAGATCTTCTTACAATGGTAGAAAATAAAGAAAATGATGAAGAAATCAATGCCTATTCCCTCAAGAGGTGAGTGGAATGGCCTATTCGAATGTTGCTAGAATGCTCTAAGGAGAAAAGATGATTCTCAAGGGAGGATTGAGGCAGCATAACAATACTGTGAAAATCTTAAATTCTTAGTGCACCCATGGCCTCTATTTATAGCATGTCTTCAAGGAAATATTGAACTGGTTATTGGTGTGAACAAGGGGTTCTTTAGGGCGCCCTTTAGTCCTTGACCATCCCTCCATTCAGATTCAACTCAGATCTGAGGTTCAAATCATGTTGGGATCTGGTCCATAAGTGGTTGAGGGGCCTAAAATAACCATCAATGCGTCGTTCATGGAAGTTCACAACTTTTCCTGTAAACAATCGTGCATTTTGTGCACAGTGCACATGTTTTCCTGTATAAAGTCATACATTTCACTCACAGTGTGTGGGTTTGACTGAGAAAGTCGTGCATTCCGCGCATAGTGTGCACACTTCCTTTTGTGAATTTGCACACTTCAATTTTTGACCCAATTGTATAGATTTTGCCTTTTGGAAATTCATTTTTAGTGTTGCAGGTGAACTAATGGTTGTTTGGCATTGGTGTATTTATATAACCATTTGCGTGCAATTTTGTGTATGAAATTTCAGTGATAACACCTCTAATCTTCCATGTATGTCTTCCTATCTACTTTGATTGTTTCTGCATAGATTTTTGGATATGCTTCTTCTTCTGTTGTTTTGGATCTTGATCCATATTCTGTTTGATTGTATCCAAGACCTGAATTGTCATGATGAGGCTTTTGGTTGTTGATAATGTCATCCAAAAGTTTTGAGTTGTTCTGCATATTTATCTTTTGAATATCCTTTTTGAATGTGACAATCTCTGCTTCCAAATCTCCAATGATCTTGTCTCTTTCTTCTAACTCTTCTTTGAGTACTTCTTCAATTCTTTTTTCTTTTTCTATTTGAACCTTTAATTTCGTGATCATTTGTTCTAGTTCCTAAGTCTCTTATTTCTTGTCTAGTTCTACTTGTAGCTTCTTGTTTTTCTTCTTTTCTCTTCTTATAACTTTGGAACTCAAAAATTCTTATCGGTAGTCAAATGTATCCTCTTTGTATTCTTCTTCAGTGTCTTCTTTATCAGATTCTTCAATTTCCATGAATAGAACTCTTTCTGTCTCACTATCACTGATTTCATCTTCATTTGATGAGGATATGTCTTCTTTGGTACATAAGATTTTCTTGAAATCTTTCTTTTTGGTTGTTTTGCCTTTATATGTTTGTTTTCTATTTGAGTAATCTTCATCATTCCTCTTATTTTTCTTATGAGGACATTTGTTAGAAAAATGACCAATACCATCACAATTAAAACAAATCAATGGAAGCTTACCTTTATATTTGTTGTTGGTTCCCTTGTTCAATCTTCTGACAACATTGGCCACTTCTTCAAAATCTTCTGAGATGTCATTGTTGCTACTATGTTCTTTTTCCTTTTGCTTTCCCTTTTTCTTTGACCTTTTGGATGCTTTGAAGGATTCTTATTTTATATCTGGATTTTCTTGTTCATTTCTCATTTCATATTCTATGAAGATTCCATGTAGTTCGTCCATTATTATTGAGTCTAGATATGCTCTTTCTTCTAGTGTTGATATATTAGGATCAAATCTCATAGGAAGAGATATTGGTACCTTTTGAACAATTACAGATTCTTTAATTTTTTCTCCCAATCCTATGATTGCATTTACTATTTCATCGACTCGTAAGAAGTAAGAAGCAATATTATCATCTTGTTTCATCTTTAGTTGTTCAAACTGACCTCTGTAAGTTTGAATTTTTGTTTTTTTACTTTTGAATCTCCTTCATAAATATTTTGAAGTTTGTCCCATATCTCTTTAGTAGATTTACAATGTATAACTTTGGTGTATACCGATTCACCAACACCATTCAAAATTGCATTTGTGGCTTTGGAATTATTTTGGCCGAGTTTTATTGATCTTTCACTTGTTGGCAGAACTACTGGTTCTTTGTATCCATCTACTACAGATTGCCAAATTTCAAATCCCTATTCCTATATATATGTTTTCATCCTTCTACTCTAGAATGTATGCTTTTGTCCATCAAATTGTGGTACGACATTTTTATACAAGTTGTTTCTCTCCATGATCTGCCTTTCAGTGGTTAAACTGATTCCTGAAGGAACCTTCTTTGATACCAATTGTTGGATTACTAAGAGGGGGGGTGAATCAGTAATAGAGAAATTTAATCCTTTTTAACCATAAAATGAAAGTGTTATATCAATGTAGCATTATCATCCTATAGTTTCAGAGTAAATAAACAATGAACAAATGATACACATACACAGTACACCAATGTTTTTACGTGGAAACCCAAAGTGGGAGAAAACCACAAAATGCTTTTTCTTATATGTCTTTAAGAATTACATTCATTGGAAGCACCAACTTCCTTTTGTTTTCAACCTGCAACTAGAAGGAGGCTCCAACCCCCTAGCTTCTCAAGCTACAACTTGAGGGGAGCTCCAACTCCCCAATTCTCTGGATACAACCCCCTAAGTTCTCCGACTACAACCGAAAAGTGTCTACAACCACCTGTCCTTTCCCCATCCAACCGCCTTGTCATAGAAGTAGAATTATGGAACCACTGTCACACTATCAATGTGAGATATACCACTGTAAAATTGTACCAACTTGTACCACTGATCTGTAGCCAACCTGTTCTATTGCCTTGCAATCAACCTATACCTGAACTGAGCATGTATCAAACAAATATAATAGATACACGACCTATAGTTCTGCAGCATGTGTTGTACGTGCCCTATATGTTGGACAACTGAGAGGGGGGGTGAATCAGTTGTTACCGTGCTTAAACAATTATGCTACTTTTAAACTTCTTTGCTGAAACACTTAAATGATGATCACAATAATGCATGGAAATAAACAGTGGCACATTCAACATCAGTCACATATATGAGAAACACAGAGATAGATATTTCCTGAGGAAACCCATACAGGGTAAAAACTTCTTTTTCTTTATATGATAAGTAATAGTTACATTCTTTACATTATCATACATATGAGAACCAACTCATAATGAGGCTACAACCTTTGTTTTGCAAGCTGCAACTTGCTGAGAGCACCAACTCTCTGTTTTCTCTAGCACCCACTAGAAGGAAGCACCAACTCCCTGGTTTCTCTAGCACCAACTAGAAGGAAGCACGAACTCCCTGGTTTCTCTAGCACCAACTAGAAGGAAGCACCAACTCCCTGGTTTCTCTAGCACCAACTAGAAGGAAGCACCAACTCCCTAAGTGTTTCCAGCACCAACTAGATAAGAGCCCCAACTTCCAATCATACAGGAACCAACCTGTATAACAGAGAACAAGAGTTCTCCCTTGCACCACCCTGCCACCCTAGTTTCTCTGGCTGCAACCAGATGGAAGCTACAACTCCCTGTGTTCAAGCACCCACTTGAACCTATGAGGACAAGAGTCCTCTCGAGCACCTCCCAACCTCCCTCAAATATAAATTTATTGTTACTCAAACTCATTACAGTGATATAATGTTCAACAATGGCTTACCAGACTCATCACTGTTCTGCTGCATTTCGTTACTCTGTCTGCCTCATTGCCTTCCTGCACACCTCACTTGTGTTGTCTGTTCTTCTGCCTTTTAAGCTCTGTGTGACATACCCATTCACTACATAGATCCTTTTCTATTTAATTCAGTTGTTGCACTCTCCTTCTTCTTCACACATGAATCACCTTTACCAGCTACAATCACAACAAACTCTAATAGCAACAGCCACCGCAACTCTTCTCTATACCGTGTATTTATAGCTTATGTGCACCTTGTGCATGTAGTGTTCGCAATGCCTATGCATGATGACTCCGCGTCGTTATCCTCCACCTCTCGAGTGCTCTATCTCATCATCATCGTGATTCTTCAGCTTCTCTGGTGGTTCACCCCGCGTGTCCATCATTACTGTATGTTATACTAAGATTCCTCAGTCTCTCTGGAAGTTTAAGACTCTTCGTCTTCTCTGAGACAGTCGAACTCTTGATCTTCATCGACCCTGATCGATGGTTCATGATCTTGATGAATCAACGGTCCTGATCTCATCGTGATCTCGCATCTCGTTGTTCCTTCGTTGGAGATTTTCATCACTCCAAGTCACGATAGGAGAGACTCTTAGATCAACGGTCCACATATTTTGATGTATTGACGGTCTGGATCATTTCGTGATCTCGCATCTCGCTGATCCTAAGATGGAGATTTTCGTCACTCCAAGTCGCGATAGGAGAGACTCTTAGATCAACAGTCGACATCTTTTGATGTATTGACGGTCAGGATCATTTCGTGATCTCGCATATCGCTGATCCTAAGATGGAGGTTCTCATCACTCCCAGTCGCGATAGGTGAAGCTCCGAGATGGAGCTCAGATCAACGGTCCACGTTCTTGGTGATCCGACGGTCCTGATCTTCTCGTAATATCGCATCTCGCAATTCCTGTGATGGAGGTTCTCATCACTCCAAGTCGCAATAGGTGAGGCTTCGAGATGGAGCTCAGATCAATGGTCCACGTTCTTGGTGATTCGACGGTCCTGATCTTCTGGAAATCTCACATCTCGCGATTCCTGTGATGGAGGTTCTCGTCACTCCAAGTCGCGATAGGTGAGGCTCCGAGATGGAGCTACATCTACGGTCCTGATCATTTCTGGATCTGACGGTCCAGATTCACTCACGATTTCGTATATCACAAAATTGGGATTCTCGTTGCATTGTGTTCTTTTCCTCATGAATTTGCGATCCCCGAAACTCCGATACAGACTTGAATCACCGGTCCAAATGCGATCTTTATTTAGCGGCTGTGATTAAATCGTGAAATCGCTCATCGTGAAATCGACATTCCTGATGTCAAGTGACTTTGTCATTTCAAAGTCCTGATCCCCGATGCCTCTCCATTGACTGGAATCAATGGTTCAGATTTAATCTTAATCTGACGGCTCAGATTACATCGCGATATCGCATATCGTGAAATCAACATTCTTGATGTCAAGTGACTTTGTCATTTCAAAGTCCTGATCCCCGATACTCTGTTGATGTCACACATGGTTTGACACGTGTTAAATATTGCCACGTGTCACTCTGATTCATGACTTACATGTGCCTGAAGTGTTGAATCTGCCTGACACATATCATTGCCTGGTTGTGCCACGTGTCCCTAGCTGACATGGTCTGCTGTCATGAGTTGGATCGACGGTCTAGATCACATGTTGATCTGACGGTTCAGGTTCAGTCGTGATTTCTTTCATCGCGATTTTGGGGTTTCTGTTGTAATTATTCACGGGACTCGTGAAACTCCGATTCCCGATTCTCCGATGAAGCCTCCTGTCGAGCTTCTCCTGGTGGTGCCCGATCACTGCCATGCGTCCTTCCAAATGGACGGTCCTCATGATTTTGGGAAGTTTGGATGAGATCCAACGACTCTCAATATTTGTCTTCCTTCTCCTCTGCGAACTCCTGTATCTTGTGCTTTACTGCGCGCGTTCTCCTCGACGTTGTTCCTCCTGATATTTCACTTCTTAATCCAAAAGGGATTCTTGGACTTCTGTGCCTTTGCAGAGTCTTCACATGCACACTCTGATCCTTCCATATCACTGTTATACTTAAGCCATCACCACTACTGTACTTGCCATCAATGACAAGCATACGCTGCCTGTAAAACATGCCAACAATCCTCTGTACATTCTTCCTGTACCCATGCCATCTTCATTACTGTACTTGCCATCAATGAAAAGCATATGCTTCCTGTTAAACATTTTCCAACAATCTCCCCCTTTGGCATTGATGGAAACAAAGGCACCTAGATTCTTTTCTCCTCCTTTGACATCAATGTCAAAAAGAACATGCTCCCCCTGAGCTGTTGCAGTATTTTAGGAGGTATCAGATATTAAATCAATACAAACTCCCCCTAACAGGAAAGACTCTCTTATATGAGGCCTGCAAAATATTTGTATCTAAACCAGAGTCTTCTCTTTCTGATTCTTGGACCTGTTCATCTTCAGCTTCCGCTGTATCCTCTGAGGAAAATTCAAAATTGCTCACCTCTCTTACTCAGAATCCTTTATCAATCTTCTCATGTGTGGATGACTCCCCCTGTCACCGTTATCTGGTCTTCTCTGCATCATTTTTTTCTGTCATTCTGCTCTACTTATGCTCTTTCTGTCATTTTGCTCTGCTTCTGCTCTTCGTTTCATCTCACTCTGCACATTTTCTAAATCTCATGCTACGCATCTTCTGTTTTTCCCTTTGTTCCTAAAGGTTAACTCTCCTTGACAAGGTATTTCCTCTTGTTGTCTCTACAGGATGTCATGTACATCAGAATGTTGTTGTCCTACTAGACCACTGTGTAATTGTAGCTTGTACTTTTTAAAGAGCCCTTAGATCTCCCCATTGAATTTCATCGATCTCTATTACTGCAGTTTTCATTTTTCTTCCATGATGCATTCAATCCAGGGATTTTATGTCCATATTCAATCACAGGAGAAAACTGTTACACCCACTCTCATGCCTACTTTTCTTTATCACAAATGAAGGACCTATATCAGGTTTCTTAGGAGCACTGATTTCTACCTTGTTGAATCCAATATTGGATTTGTCATTTGGTGATCTCTGGCTATCCAAGACCTTGTTCAGAGTCATGAATCTTCTCAAGCACTTGATTTTGGGGTCTGCCTTCTCAACCTTCAAGACTTCTGCTTCCTGTTTATGACATGGTTCTTCTCCTACTTATTTCGTGGGATAATTTTTAGCTGAGCATTATTTTATTGTATCTGAATCTTCTTCTTTACTCGCAGGGGAGGATTCAACATCAACATTATTGTTTGTCCTTATACTGTTATTCACCAATTTTCCTAAGTTTTTATTTACCTTGCATTCTTTGGATGTGAGCAAATCTTCACTGCCTCTGTCACACTGTTGACTCGAACTGAGCAAATTATGTTTCAGACCATCCACAAGCAGAACATACTGAGCATCTCCTTTGTCATTACTCAAACTCATCATCCCTCTATCCTTGATTTTTCCTAGTTCATCATTTTCAAGGATCACATTTCCTGTTTTGATTTTACTTATGGACAATACCTTATCCTTGTCTCCAGTCACGTGCTTGGAACATCCATTGTCTATATTTCCAGAGGCCTTTTGTTTTTGAGTTGAAAGTGCTTGACCACATTTTTCACTATCTTTTCTCTTCCATGTGCTGGTCTTTCTATCTAAGAACTTTATTCTTGGATCTGCTTTGTAATTCTTGAGATGGAAGTTTGCATCTTTGTGGCCAAAGTTGTGACAATTATAGCATTCAATCTCATTGTTCAATAGGTCAAAGTTATTGTTGCAGCGTTGTCTACTCATTGACTGTTTATTAATCCTTGACCTCCTCAGTTGCATGTCTCTAGACTTAGTTTGACAATTTTCAATCTATGATGGTTTGTTACTTTGTTGTATCATTCTTTATTGTGGCATAAATTTATACCTTGGAAATCTTAATTGCTCACGTCTAATTCTTAAGGAACAATTTACAACTTTGTGACCAAAATTAGAATAGTAGAAACAGTATCCATAAAAAATTCTTTGTACCTGGAAAATGGTTGTCTTCTTTGAGAAAATCGATTTCTTTCATGTTGATGATGTCTTTGAGAAGGGGGTGCATTATTCCTTTGTTCTATAGATTCAGTCCTGGCACTTTTTCCTTTACTTATCCTGGGCAGCTGGTTGTCTTCCTTTGTTTCTACAGGCTTGTTATTGTCATTGGTTGTACTTTTGACATGGACACTAGCTTTGACAAACTTGATGGGTTCTTTGTTTCTTGGCTGACCACTACTTGATCCCTCTTCATAACCCAAACCAGTTTTCAGCTTTGGATTCCTTTGCTGATTCAGAATGGTGGCTAATCCTTCTGAGGCTTTGATACTAGATAGATTATGATGATACAATGCTTGAAACTTCTCCATCTCTTTCCCGGTTTTTACTACTTCTTCTTCCAGGGCTTTAGATCTTGCCCTCTTTTATGATAGCTGATGTTTCAGAATATCCTCGATTTTCCTTGCCTCTTCTAATTCCACTTTCAGCAGAGCAAAGTCTTCATCAGGCTGTTTACTATCTTTCTCAAACTGTATCAACAATTGTTTTTGCTTTCTGTTCTTAATTCCGAGTCTGTCAATCTCTTCTAGTGCACTGATCAGTTCTCCTTTCATATCAACCATAGCTTCTTCATCATTCTCATCACTAACCTTGCTTTCATTATCACCATCCTCTTTGGCCATAAGCAAGAATTCATTTACTTTATCTTCACATGAGGAATCACTATCGATGTCTTTTGAGGAGTCATCATTGTTTACACATAAACTCTTCTTCTTATCAAATATTCTTGACTTGTGCTTCTCTTCATATTCAGAGTTTTGATCATGTTTCTTGTGAGGACATTTATTTGCAAAATGACCTATCTTACCACAGTTGAAACATTTGAAGGGAAGCTTACCTTGGTACTTTCCTGATCCTTTCTTTAGTATTCTCACGAATTTTGCTTCAATTTCATCAAGCTCAGAATCTTAAATTTTATCTGCTTTAAATGATGCTTCTCTAGAGGTGGGTTTATCTGTAACTATCCTCATCTCATATGCAGTCAATGTTCCTAGAAGTTGATCAAAAGACAAGGTTTTTAGATCATTAAGTTCTTCTATAGCAGAGACCTTTGGGTTGAACCAATCTGGGAGAGATCTCAAGATTTTATGAACTAAAGAAGGTTCCCCAATTGTTTCACCAAGTGCCTTCATAGCATTTACCATTCCTTCTACTCTCAGAAAGTATTTTCCAACAGTTTCATCTTCTTTCATCTGTATCTTTTCAAACTATACTCTATAGGTTTGAAGCTTGGCATCTTTCACCTTCTCATTACCTTCATAGATGTTAATGAGTTTGTCCCACATTTCTTCAGTAGTTTGAAGATGCATCACCTTTACAAACTCGGCTTCTGCAAGTCCATTCAAGATAGCATTCATTCCCTTAGCATTAAAGCTAAATTCTAAATTATCATCCTTGGAAGCTAGCACAACAGGCTTTATGTATCCAGTCTCTACTACATCCCATACATCCGCTCCTAAGTCCATTAGGTATGATCTCATTCTAACCTTCCAGAAGGAAAAATTTGTTCCATCAAATAGAGGAGGCCTAGTGACTGAAGTCCCTTCATGGCTTGTCATGTTTAAGCTCTAGGATCTACCCTTAGATAAAAGGGGCCGACTCTGATACCAATTGTTGGACAACTGAGAGGGGGGGGTGAATCAGTTGTTACCGTGCTTAAACAATTATGCTATTTTAAACTTCTTTGCTGAAACACTTAAATGATGATCACAATAATGCGTGGAAATAAACAGTGGCACATTCAGCATCAGTCACATATATGAGAAACACAGAGACAGATATTTCCTGAGGAAACCCATACAGGGTAAAAACCTCTTTTTCTTTATATGATAAGTAATAGTTACATTCTTTACATTATCATACATATGAGTACCAACTCATAATGAGGCTACAACCTCTATTTTGCAAGCTGCAACTTGCTGAGAGCACCAACTCTCTGTTTTCTCTAGCATCCACTAGAAGGAAGCACCAACTCCCTGGTTTCTCTAGCACCAACTAGAAGGAAGCACCAACTCCCTAAGTGTTTCCAGCACCAATTGGATGGAAGCCCCAAATTCCAATCATACAGGCACCAATCTGTATAACAGAGAACAAGAGTTCTCCCTTGCATCACCCTGCCACCCTGGTTTCTCTGGCTGAAACCATATGGAAGCTACAAATCCCTGTGTTCAAGCACCCACTTGAACCTATGAGGACAAAAGTCCTCCCGAGCACCTCCCAACCTCCCTCAAATATAAATTTATTGTTACTCAAACTTATTATAGTGATATAATGTTCAACAATGGCTTACCAGACTCATCATTGTTCTGCTGCATTTCGTTACTCTGTCTGCCTCATTGCCTTCCTGCACACCTCACTTGCGTTGTCTGTTCTTCTGCCTTTTAAGCTTTGTGTGCCATACCCATTCACTGCACAGATCCTTCTCTATTTAATTCAGTTGCTGCACTCTCCTTCTTCTTCACATGAATCACCTTCACCAGCTACAATCACAGCAAACTTTAACAGCAACAGCCACCGCAACTCTTCTCTGTACTGTGTATTTATAGCTTCTGTGCACCTTGTGCATGCAGTGTTCACAATGCCTCTGCATGATGACTCCATGACATTATCCTCCACCTCTCGAGTGCTCTGTCTAATCATCATCATGATTCTTCAGCTTCTCTGGTGGTTCACCCTGCGTGTCCAGCATTACTGTATGTTATACTAAGATTCCTCAGTCTCTGTGGCAGTTTAAGAATCTTCATCTTCTCTAAGACAATCGAACTCTTTATCTTCATCGACCCTGATCGATGGTTCATGATCTTGATTAATCAACGGTCCTGATCTCATCGTGATCTCGCATCTCGTTGTTCCTTCGTTGGAGATTTTCGTCACTCCAAGTTGCGATAGGCGATACTCTTAGATCAACGGTCCACATCTTTTGATGTATTGACAGTCTGGATCATTTCGTGATCTCGCATCTCGCTGATCCTAAGATGGATATTTTCGTCACTCCAAGTCACGATAGGCGAGACTCTTAGATCAACGGTCCACATCTTTTGATGTATTGATGGTCAGGATCATTTCGTGATCTCACATCTCACTCCTAAGATGGAGGTTCTCGTCACTCCCAGTCACGATAGGAGAAGCTCCGAGATGGAGCTCAGATCAACAATCCACGTTCTTGGTGATCCGACCATCCTGATCTTCTCGCAATATCACATCTCGCGATTCCTGTGATGGAGGTTCTCGTCACTCCAAGTCACGATAGGCGAGGCTCCGAGATGGAGCTCAGATCAATGGTCCACGTTCTTGGTGATCCGACTGTCCTGATCTTCTCGCAATCTCACATCTCACGATTCCTGTGATGGAGGTTCTCGTCACTCCAAGTCGCAATAGGCGAGGCTCCGAGATGGAGCTACATCTACGGTCCTGATCATTTCTGGATCTGATGGTCCAGATTCACTCACGATTTCGCATATCGCGAAATCAGGATTCTCGTTGCATTGTGTTCTTTGCCTCATGAATTCACGATCCCCGAAACTCCGATACAGACTTGAATCATCGGTCCAGATGCGATCTTTATTCAGCGGCTACGATTAAATCATGAAATTGCTCATCGGGAAATCGACATTCCTGATGTCAAGTGACTTTGTCATTTCAAAGTCCCGATCCTCGACGCCTCTCCATTGACTGGAATCAACAGTTCAGATTTAACCTTAATCTGACGGCTCAGATTACATCGTGATATTGCATATCGTGAAATCGAAATTCCTGATGTCAAGTGACTTTGTCATTTCAAAGTCCCGATCCTCGATACTCTGTTGATGTCACACGTGGTTTGACACATGTTAAATACTGCCATGTGTCACTCTGATTCGTGACTTACATGTGCCTGAAGTGTTGAATCTGCCTGACACCTGTCATTACCTGGTTGTGCCACATGTCCCTAGCTGACGTGGTCTGTTGTCGTGAGTTGGATCGACGGTCTAGATCACATGTTGATCTGACGGTTTAGGTTCAGTCGGGATTTATTTCATCGTGATTTCGGGGTTTCTGTTGTAATTGTTCATAGGACTCGTGAAACTCCGATTTCTGATTCTCTGATGAAGCCTCCTGTCAAGCTTCTCCCGGTGGCGCTCGATCGATGCCACACGTCCTTCCAAATGGATGGTCCTCATGCTGTCGGGAAGTTTGGATGAGATCCAACGACTCTTGATATTTGTCTTCCTTCTCCTCTGTGAACTCCTGTATCTTGTGCTTTGCTGCGCGCATTCTCCTCGATGTTGTTCCTCCTGAGCTTTCACTTCCGAATCCCCAAGGGATTCTTGGACTTCTGCGCCTCTGCAGAGTCTTCACATGCACACTCTGATCTGGCCATCTTCACTGTTATACTTAAGCCATCACCACTACTATACTTTCCATCAATGACAAGCATACGCTGCCTGTAAAACATGCCAACAATCCTCTGTACATTCTTCCTATACCCATGCCATCTTCATTACTATACTTGCCATCAATATGCTTCCTGTTAAACATTTTCCAACACTATCTATTATGCAACCTGTGTATTTACACAACCTATCTGTTATGTAGCATGCGTATGCCTTTTGAAAACTAGGGTTTTCTTTCTTCTGAAAAAATATGACCCTCAACAACCTCTTTCACATAGATCTGAAACCTATCATTGTATCTAGATTGTAACTATACTCTGTGCATGCATCCTCATACATAACCTTTACCCAAAACATATATATCTCTCTAGTCACATGACATACAAGTGTGTGTAATCATAAAAAAGTATAATCACCCTCACATGATCTATACATCAATCCCTTTCTGATATTCAACCTTTCAATACATCAACCACTTCACAAATACAAGCTCTCAACCATGTACCACAAACAAATCTTATCCATATGCCAAGAATACAAGATGTGCCTCAACTCTAACAAGAAGTATCAATGATAAATATTGATTATACCAACACTATATTTTTGTAGATTGTTGTGGGGTATTCTACCCTACGGACTAATAAGCTAGGGCTCTAAACTTATACGCAGAAAATGACCCTTAAGACTTAACTTTTGACCTTCTACCTGAATCTGAAACCTCTTTCTTCACATGCATACAAGAGAAGAATAAACCAACCTTTTTCCGGACGGCTGAAGTAGATCCTCCGTTGAGTTTCTTATCCTTTTGCTGTTGTTGCTCCTTCCACAAAGCTTCCTGCAATCAAACAATACTATGCATGCATGCTACTGATCTATTATAGGGTTAGAGATAAAAACATAAATCAAATATCACAGATGAGACTTATGTATGCGGGACGGGAAAAGTATATTTTTTCATTAACTTCAATACAAATC
>ML820979.1:115451-140821 GCA_009831015.1 Picea engelmannii | reverse complement strand
TATTTAATATGGAGATAAGTATGGTGCCCCTGAAGGAACCATGAGACAAGTGAAGAAACCCAAGCCATTCTCCAGTTATATGGCTTTGATGTGTGATCTCTTAGAGAAGGAGCCTACTTGATTCGAATAAGCCATTCAGAAGAAAGAATGGGTAGATGCCATGACAGAAGAATATCAATCCATCATAAATAATGATGTATGGGAAATAGTTCCCAGACCGAAGAGCAAGGATGTGGTATCTTTCAAATGGATTTTCAAAATAAAACATGTTATTGATAGAAGTATTGAGAAATATAAAGCAAGGTTTGTTGCTCATGGATTTTCTCAAAAGGAAAGCATTGATTATGAATAGACGTTTTCTCTTGTAGCTAGATACACTTCAATTAGAACCATCATAACCCTTGCAGCTAAGATGAAGTGGAAGTTACACCAGATGGACGTGAAAACAACTTTCTTGAATGGTGTCATTGAAGAAGAAGTGTATATAGAAAAACCTCAAGGGTTTGAAGTTGAATATAGGAAGACTCATGTCTGCAAGTTGAAGAAGGCTCTGTACGGATTAAAGAAATCTCCTAGAGCTTGCTATGTGTTATCACCATATAATTCCCAGTTGTGTCCAAGTTTTGGAAATTTTATGACGGATTAAATCACCGCAGAGCTGTGATAAATTTAGATGACCCGTCTATATCTGGCAGTGTTTGGACGAAATAGTGGAGATATGAAGAATAATGCTCAGTCGACTGTCGATCTCAAAGGTAGCCTGGATCAATGGCCGAGATGTGTATCGAAGATACAACCTGCACAAATATTAAGTGGTCAAGGGCGAGTCGGGGAAAACTGTCACGGTTTTTGAGGGACACGTGGAACCCTTAGAAGTATATCGAAAAGGAGGGTTGTCTGACCAAAACCACTTTTTTCAACCTCCGATGTCAAATTCATCGGGCAAGACACTGACTGTATATCTTGAAATGACTCGGATCAATGGTCGAGGTACAATTCGGTGATCGAAGTAGCGCGAGAATTAGCCGACAAGGGGCGGATCGGGGAAAATTGCCCTGGTTTAAATCATGGACATGCGGTGTTCTCTGAGACACATCGGGGCTAAGGGTGGTTCATCTAAAACCACTTTTCTCCAAACCCCGATGGTAATAGACGCCTATAAAAGGAAGGAACCCAGGCATTATTCTAATAGTATTTGAAGCAGTTGAATGTTCAGAGATTTGGCGCAAAGCTTCTATCCAAATTTCAAAATTCAGGACCGAACTAGATCAGTTTTCTCGCTGCTTATTAGGTATTCTTCACGATGGCTGCCAATCCTATTGTTTTATCCGTGAGTGAACCAAATACTGCCTCTAGGGAAGATTCCCTAATTGACAGAGATTCTGACGTTTTCAACACAGTGACAATGGTCTCACCCATTTCTGTGTCCAAAGTGAATTTGTTGAACAACGTCGGATCCCACATATCCTTTCTTGAAGCGGCTTGGGCCTCTTTTTCCCCTTATGTCGTAGAAACAATTTTCCCATTCCCCGAATTTGTGAACTAGTGTGCTGAGAGATATTCTCAGGGAGAAAGAGTCATCCTAAACAAATTAGGGTCAGAAGTCCTATGTAAAGTAGATGGTCCTTCACTTTGACATGCCCTAAATGTAACAAACACCTCCCCTGTGGTGTCAGAACCCTTTGAGGAACAAAGAATGATTATGATTTATTGGGAATGATTGCCCGAGGTAAAAACTTTGTTTTTGCAAACCATAGTCAAACCTGAACATCATTCAAAAAGTCTATCCCTGCCTGCCAATCTAAGCATCATGATCGTCGAAGTCCAGTGGGCTTGCTCTCTGCTGAGTCAAATTCTAGGTCTAGACAATGACAAGTTTGTGGTAGAGGTTATGTTAGGAATCCTGTTAATTTTCTTCCTATCTAGGCAATCAGTCCGTGTCAGTTTTGATGAATTTATTGCGGAGAACATACATCAACAAATGGTTAATTTCAGCTCATTGAGACATTTCAGATACTACTCTCATCTCTTGAGAATGTTTCTGGGATCTAACAATACCGAACTTCTTGAAGCTGCGTTTATTTTGACCGAGTGTAAAAAGATCACCATGCTCATCTTCATCAACAAAATCATGTCCAGAATATACAGTCTCATTTTCGGTTCAGATTTTCCAAGAGTCCTGGAAGAGATGAAAAGTTTGTTGCAACCGAGTCCAGAGAATACTATGGGAGACTGGATGTTTTTCAATCAGTCCACGATGATTTGGGTATATGGATGCCAAGAAGGACCTCACCTTTTACCAGTTTTCCTGACTCCTAGGATATTTGCATTGGAATTTATAAGACAGAGGATCATCTCAGAGATTGAACACTTCCTCAAAGCTCACAAGGCTTCAAATATGAAATTCCCATTCGTGGTAGGTCCTTTTGTGGTGAAGAGCAAGTCTTGTTTGCCTCAAATTCAGTCTAAACTCAATGAATTTGGGTTCACACAACTACAAGGAAGAAGATACGTTCCACATCAGGTTATATCAAAGAGAAGATTGGCGAGCAGACAAGGCCCTTATGAACATGAGCACGTTGAAGAACTAGATAAATTGGCCAATCTAGAGACCTGCACAGAAATGGAGGTCATCACGCTGCATGAACAAGCAAAGCAGACAAAGACTACTTCCCAGCAAATCTCAGCACAAAAACCCTCACCCAGGTTGATTATCAAGGCTTCTAAAATGAGCATCTTCAATAAGAGAAGCAGTTCAGAAGCCCTAGGGGCTAGCGACCAACAAGATACCCTCAAGAAAATGAGGGCCACATCACCTTTTCCAACTATTGACTTGGAAGAAGAAGAACATAAAGCAAAGATGTGCATGGAGATAGTAGACACTAAGGTCCAAAATGAAGAGATCAATCCCGAAGACAAACCACGAAACAAAGGCAACATGAAGGTTTTCAGCAGAAGGAAACACATATTTGGCCAGACTGTCGAGACGGTTTATCAATCTAAGGAATACTTGCTACATCAATATGCAGTGAAAGGGAGTATGGTCGATAGCGAGATAAAGGAGCTTTTTCCTGAAGTGGAAGGGACATCTCAGCGCAAATCTCACCTACTCTCAGTCAGAGATGTCGAGAAAAAGACATTCAACATTGTAGTGGCCGATAATGATAAGGTATCTGAGTTCAAGGTACACTATGAGAACATCGACACTCCTGACAAAGTGAAATTCCACAGAAATGTTACTGATATGTTGTACGCTGATTACCTAAACTTAGCTTTGAAAGTTGCAAGGTTGACAACACATGTATTGAAACTGGATGGACAACTGAAACAAGAAAAGGTGTCCAACAAAGCTTGGATGATGCAGGTAAAAATATTAGAGTCTAAAGGTCCACAAGGGGTGAAGGCCTCTATGGATGAAAAGGATAAAATGATTCAAAGTTTGAAGAAAAGATTGAAGATGTCACCTATAGACCATCCACAAATAGCAGAGTTAACTACTTTGGAGCAAGAAAAGGAAACCTTCAGACAAGAGGCTCTAGACTACAAGGCTAAGGTGTTGCAGTTCGAGAAAGAGAAGGAGAGTCAGTCATAGATGCAGACGAAAACATCAGATATGGAGATTATCATTCCTGCTAATGCAGAGGCTGGATCAAATGCTAAGGGGTTAGTTCAGGATATGTCCCAGATAAGTTTGAAAACAGGCGAGATCAAGGATCTAAAAGAAAACTTAGAAAAATTGAAACAAGAGGCTAAGGTGAAGGACGAGAAATTAGCTCAACTCTATGGAGAGAACCAAGACTTGCAGGAAAGAGTGAACAAGCTAAAAACCATATTGAAGGGTAAAACGCTACTGCAGAGAGCCAAACATGTGATATGGGACGCGATTGCTGCGGAGGTTGTTAAATTCAGAAGTTATCTAAACTTTATTAATGACAAGGACAACATGGCTACTACAACTTGAAACCACTACACTGTTGTAAATGAAGTGCTAGCAAAGAAGCCCTTAGAATGGGCCCAAAATGCCATCGACTTGTTGAATGTCATACCAACCGTCGATCTTCAGACCATCGGTGTGAAAGACAGGACTGCTTTAATCATTTCAGCTAGGAGAATCATTGCCAAACAAAACATGCTCAGATCGGTTCAAAACAAAGATATGAAAATGGACCATAGCATATAGGAGTTTAAAGATGCCTTCGAACAATTGTTTGCTAAAGGCCTCCCCTCATTCTAGGATGGTAAAGGCTCATTGTACAACTAGGAAGATTACCACACTCTTCTCATGCAATGCAGGATGGACCATTCCAGGTTTGAATATATGGAAGAAAGTCTGAAGGTTCCTAGCTTGGTAGAAAACTTAGCTACTGATTTCAAATTTCTGAACAAATTCAAAACAATGAAATTCAGCGTGCCAATCATGTCCTACGCAATGTGCATCGACCTAGAAATTTTGATTAAAGAAATGATGGACTATGAAATCCCCTCTGACGCACAATGGAAGGAACTTGTACGGTTGGGAAAGACAAAATGCCACGTCCCCGGAACCAACAGATGATCTCCAGTTGTCACCCATCTTACCAGACCTAATGGAAGTACAGAGAAAACCAAGGGTAGCGGAAGCAGCCAGGCGGTCAGAGAGATTATTCATGATGGTGAAACGTTTCTTTTTGTTAATGATTGTAAGTCATTTCGTATACCGAAACTGACATCCAAAACTGTTACAGAAGCTGAAACGTTTCAGTTTCAGTTATTTTTTATCAAATTGTATAAGTACTAAGAGGCTTGAATTAGCCAATGTTGGCATAAGTGTAAGAGCACCTTTTTGGTTGTATCAAACTTTATTTGTAAATTTTCCGAATCTGAATTGAATACAAATGCAGAAGATTTTGAAGTCTCTATGAAAATATTCTAACGGGTGGTGATATGAGATTTGTTTCCTTTCATCGTATGTAATTCCTGTAGCCTGTCATTTCATTTAAATTTTCTTCTATTTAAATTGGAGAGTTTAAAGGCCCATAATTTTTCCTGCGACGCTCATGGTCTAAGCAATTTAAACTATGTGATTGTCTTCTTAACTTATTCAGAATTCGTTTCAGCAATGCTCTGATGCAGTTATTTTTCTTCTTTATCTTCCTACACATCTTTTTATTTCAAGAATAACTCAGATTCATTGCCTTATTTATCCTTTGTCCTCTGGAGAGTTTTATCAATCTATGCATTGTCTTCGTTCACTTTCATAATTTTGAGTCCATAGCTCATAGTGTTCCCCTCTTCTTCGCCAACAACTCTATTAAAAAGCTCCCAAACAAATCAAATCTAGCCGTCGGTTTCCATAGATATATCAAGTGACACGAGAAAGCCCTCTCTAAGTTGGGCAGGCTAGTGCCTCATCTCTAAAGCTGGTTGAAACAGTTACCTCTTTCATTTGTCTATTCAGCCAACAAAATTTACAGAGTGCTAACAGTATGGAAGCATTGACAGTTTCCTGATGAGCTTGGGCTTTACCAAGAGTAAAGTTGACTCTAACCTTTACTTCAAGGTTATGAATGATGAGCCTATTATATTGTTGATGTATGTGGATGACTTATTCTTAACTGGAGAAGAAACGCTCATCACTGATTATAAGAAGAAGCTTGTTGTAGAATTCGAGATGAAATACCTTGGCCTAATGCACTATTTCTTAGTTCCTTAGGTTTGGCAAATCCCAAAGAAGATCTTCCTCAACCAAGGGAAGTATGCAGTTGAAATATTGAAGAGATTTGATATGTTGGAGTGAAAATCCATGAATACACCCATGGAAACAAAGTTGAAGCTCTTGGTTGACACTTCGTTAGAATTGATTGATGCTACGCTGTACAGACATATCATTGGGTCATTGATGTATCTGACAAACACTAGGCCAGATATATGTTTTGTTGTGAACACCTTGAATCAGTTTCTGGTAGAGCCCAGACGTGTTCACCTAGTTTCTGCAAAACATGTGATGAGGTACCTTAAGGGTACATTAGATTGTGGTCTCAGTTATAATGGATATCATGACTTCATACCGAGTGGTTGTACCGATTCAGATTGGGCTGGAAGTGTCTCTGACAGAAAGAGCACTTCATTATGTTTTTTCAGTCTGGAGTCATCCATGATCACATAGAAAAGTAGGAAGCAATCAAGCATTTCTCTCAGCATGGAAGAATCATAATACATTATTGCATGTTCTACCAGTTGTGAAGCCATATGGCTTTGGAAGTTGTTGACAGGTTTGTTTGATCTAGAGATGGAAGCAACTGTGATCCTATGTGATAACTATAGTTGCATAAAGATGACAAAGAACCTTGTGTTCCATGACAAGTCAAAACACATAGAGATCTGATATCATTACATCTATGACATGGTGCAAAGAGGAGACATAAAGCTCCAGTATGTTAGCACAGATGAACAATTTGTTGATGTGTTAACCAAGCCTGTATCTCGTGTAAAGTTTGAGCACTTTCAAGATAATCTTGGTGTAGTCCAAAAGGACCTCCCTCGAAAGGGGGAGTAGCGTTGCGATTCCAGACTCGTGTTGTGATGCCAGCCTAGTGATGAATATTTCCAGCTTCGTGTTGATGTTGTTGTGATGCTAGCCTTGTGTTGTGATGCCAGCCTAGTGATAAAGATTTGCAGCTTTGTGTTGATGTTGGTGTGATGCCAGCCTCGTGTTGTGATGTCATCCTAGTGCTGAAGATTTACAGCTTCGTGTTGATGTTGTTGTGATGCCAACCTTGTGTTGTGATGTTGACCTAGTGCTAAATATTGTCAGCCTTCGTGCTGATGTTGTTGAGATGCCAGCTTTGTGATGAATATTTACAGCCCTTGTGCTGATGTTGTTGAGATACCATCTTCGTGCTGAAGATTTCCATCCTAGTGTTGATGTTGATGATTCTCCAACCTTTGTGTTATTATATTGTTGTTGTTGATGTTGTATCAACCTTGTGTTGTTATTGATGATGATGTATTAGTGTTATACTAATCCATGTTGATGCATATGATGATGATTCCATTTCAACTCCCTGCTGTGAATGATGATATTGATGAAGAGAAAAAATTCTGATGATTTATAGATATGGCAGTCAGTGTTCCAGACGATGTTGATGTTGTTGCCCTCTCTCTCTCCTGATGATGTTGGAGAATACCATTTTTGTTAAGGGGGACTGTTGAAATATTGTAACTACAAAGAGTATTCTATTTATTATTCATTTATTATTCATTATATCAATCCCCTTTTGTGGATTGATCACGTCAGGCATTGTAATTGACCAAATTCCCTTTTGCGGATTGGTCAAACCCTAATTGTATTATGCAAATTGATAAGTTGGCCCCCAAGCTAACTAAAAGTGGTTTTAACCACTAAGAAGACAAGTCATCCCTACCCAGTGAAGAGACACCTTTTCAACACCTACCAGTTTGTATAAATAAAGGAAGCCAACGCCTAATTTGTTCACTCACTCAACTCACTCATCTAGTGCGCAAGTATTGAAGGAAGTTGAAGTTACCAGTTTCCGGAAGAAGGAAGAGAGAGAGGCGCATTGCTTAGTAGAGGATATTCTCTAATGTTTGGTTTATTGTCTTGGCATTGTATTGGCTATCTATATTAAGGAAGTTTTTGCTGGGTTTTATCCCCCATGAGGGTTTCTCAGGATAAATGTTGTTTATCTTGTGATTGTGTTTCTCTCAGTGATCCTATATATGCTATGGTTATCTAGTAAATTGAAAAGAAACCTAATAATAGCTTAAACCTTAACATTACCAAGGTAAAAACATTTCAAGAATAAATAAGTAGTAAGAGGTTTCAAGAATTTGGTTTGCGTACAATTGTATATATAAAGGAGAAACAAGGAGCATAATTAAAGGGTTGGAATTTTTGGGAATTAGAGTGTAACATGTTCTCAAGTTTTCCATATCAACAAAGATCACAGAGGAAGAGATAGATTATGAGAAGAGGACAGAGGGTTTGTAGAGATTCATTCACCATGGTCGTATCAGTTTGTATTATTGCATTGTAATCCATTTTATTCTCCAAGTAAAGTCATAGCTATTCTTCAAACATCGTAGATCTTATTTTCTCATTAATTAAAGCCTTATGCGGGAATTGGCATCATATTCATTGTGAATGTATGGTGTTTTTAATGTGATTGGAATTGAATTCATAATAAATAATCAATTTATTTACCTTTTATGTTTAATATGACTGAATGAATGAAAACATCTTATGATATTGTTGAATGTATTAATCATGAATTTTTCCTATGTTTATTCCCTTCATAACTTCAGATTAACATGTTTTAACTGTTGAATTCTTTATGCTCAACAAGTTTTTCTTTCTGTAAAGACTGCACGATTCATTCACAAGAATACCTTGTATGTTTTATTGTATTTTTCTTTTGAATCCATCCACCCATCACCTTTAAAATCCATATTTTTGATAAATATGGGAAAATTCCTCTTGGGATGAGAGTCCTCAAATTATCTTGTCTGAAACAATTTTGAGGATTATGAGAAATTGAAGAATATTATCAAAAGATTTCCGCCACAATACATCTTTAAAACCATATCTAAGTTTTTGCTTTGAGGTGCCTTGGCATAGTTCCATTTACAACTTGGAACATATCAAGGGATAACATCTTTCAGTTGTTGGGTATTTCATCATCACTTGTTCTTCTTGGTTTTATGGTTCATCATTATAATGATGTACAGAGAATTTACAAAACAAAGCAATTTTAAAGCCTAAAGAAAGAATGCGTAGAACTAGCCAAGCTCGTACCTTGTTAGCATGTATTTCACTCATCAACATTCCACCATTCTAATATTACCCTTCTCAACCTAAGTCATTATTAAACCATATTAATGAGCATTTGGTGAAAGTACTATTTTTCTTTTATTTGCATATAGTTGATAGTTGTTACATATTATGATGTTTAAGGAATAATGAATGACATTTTTTTTCTTTGATGAAAATATGATTTAGATGAGATTTTTCAGTAGAGGTATGTATTTATAAAAACTATGCACATATGAATGGTGTTCGTAGGAAGATGAAAGAAAATGGATGTTGATCCATTGTATCATATGGATGTTGACACCATAACTTCAATCAAACTCTATTTAACATCTCTTGTTTTTTATCTTTAACATTAATTTAACATCTCGTGATTCTCATATTATAAGGTAACATTTTAATATTCCATGCTTCTCATATTGTGGCAGGGTGATCGTGGGAAGGCACCAACCTTGGAGTAGGTAAAGAACTAACAATATCCATATCCATTTAAACTGAATTGTATTATTGTTTTTATAAATGAATTAACTTGTTTTTTTGTTGATATATGTAGTTGTCAACACCTTATGTTGACAATGTGGGCGCCGATGACGATTTTTTTGAATCCATGGACCCGATGGAGAAAATTAAAAAGGTTGTGACAAAGGAAAACATGGAACTTATTTCATTAGGTAGGTGTGAACCAACAGAGGAGAAAAACAAAACATGCAAAGTTTTGATGGAAGATATACAATGATATGCAGTAAGTGCCATCTTTTAAAAAGGTTATTTATCACATATGTTCATTTATGAATTTTGTTTTTCTACTTTTACATGATCTAGATAAAAAATGTTTTCATTATATAGGATTTATTAAAAGCTACTCATCAATATACTCCTTAGGCTGATGTTGGTAGAAACGATGCTCAAACACTACAACATCCTACCATGAGCCACATACCCATGAGGCTCTTTGGCTCTTTGCTTGTGGCTAACATCCCCATGACACAGATGAAAAAACCTTTTAGGGCTCATGACACAACCTCACAGTGCACTCCAGACCAAGCACATTATGGTGGAGATGAGCCAATTGGTGACTCTACAAATTGATTTCTTGGATCATCACATGTTACCAACAAGGGAACAATTCTGGTTACCTTTCTGGTGGATGAGAACATTGTTCCGATCAAGACACGAAAACTATTAGGTATTTATGAATTTCTTAATTATTTTCTATTATATAATTGAAACATACATTTCTCTGATTATTTTAAATTAATGATCATATTGTTCCGCATGAAAAAAAAATTAATCATATGAATGACAAGGCCTTAAATATTTTTGGGCCCAACATACACACACGGTGGAATACTCAGAATCTCAATTTGAAAAAGGATCTTATCGTCCACTTGGTCGGATTATTTGGTGAATCCTTTGAAAAAATTGGAGTCACCTCATTGGTCGGTACATATTTGAAATATGTGAGGGCTCAATATAGGGTTCATTTGTGGTGACAACCCCCTTCCATCCTTTGGGTTGGCACAACCTCCTGGTGTACGATCGTTCAAGTCGTCGAACTGAATGGTCCATCAAGCTCCTGATGGAACCGATCTGACTTGACACGGGCCCTTTTGCCTCCCTGGCACCAGCTATGGGACACCTGCGGACCCTCTCCTTGCGCTTTTCAAATCCAACACCAACGTTGCTATCTCCCCATGCTAGACTTTCTTTCTGATGTGACCATGGGCTATGGTTGTTGGCCAGCTTCCTTCGGGATCCCGCGCTTCGAAATTTTCATGAGATGCCTTCCCCTTTCCCCAATTCCTGAATCGATGAATACTCTGGGACTAGATCTACGGTCCACGTTCCTTTCGCAATCGACGGCGGTAATCGAATCACGAGTCTGGACTTCACGAGTCCTTTCTCCTCTCAACTCCACTTTTCCCAACTTGTGAATCAACGAAATGTCGATCTCGCTCCACGTGTCCTCCTTGATGGATGACTAAGATTTACTTCGGCTCTTAGCTCTTCGGGACTTCTTTTTGAATTTTCTCTGAAGGGTTCCTCCTTTGAAATACGTGACTCTCTGCCACGTGCTCTTCCAGATCCAGTGGCCTGGATTTACTTCACTCTTCGTGACCTCATGAAGACTCTTGTTTTCTCATGGAAAACCTTCCTAAGCTCCTGCTCCTGAACTTATCGATATTCTGCCACCTGTCTTCTCCTCGATGATGGATGACTTCTCCATCTTCGGGACTTTGGAAATTCCTTGACTCCTTTGCACACTTAGCGTAATTTCACCCTTCGAGACTTAGGCTATTCTCAAAGGATTTCTGCACTCCTTGCAGAAATTTGTGCAAATATCCTGTGACTTTGCTCGACTTGAGAATCTCTAAGGTTCCAAGTTCTGTTGTGAGCTTCTTGTGCCCTCCTGGAAGATTCTTTCTCTGCTTCCTGATATTATAAGGTGAACTCACCACACCTTAGGCACACTCCTTGTGCTTGGCTCATTTCTTCGACGGCTTCTCCCTCAGCCTTGTGAAAAGGTTTAAGGCATCTTCTTTCCTTTGTTGATGCACTTCTTGCAAAGCCTTCCTTCACCATAATATTCAACAATTCTAGGATCCTCCAACACCTTCAACCGTGTTGCTTCTGTGTATGCTCCCACTAGCTCTATCCCCTCCTTGAAGAGTGTTCCATAGTGTTCAGTAACTTTGGATTGTGCTTGTCTCCACACAGTGTTTCTTGTCAAGGAACTTAACCGCCTTGAAATTTCTCCCCGAGTCTGTGAATTAATCTAGTGTGCCCTCATGGCAGCTTCTCTTCTGGCTCCACTGAGTTTAGATACGCACTCCTTGTGTCAGCTTACATATTTTTCTTGCTCTGTAGCTCACTCCTTTCATTTATCCTAGAGAACCAGACTTAACTAAATTCACTCGTGGATAGAAACCAGTATCTCTACCCTTACAGATGATTTCTAACATTCATCTACAATTCAAAAACATGTAAAAGACATTCATAACACAACATCCATTGAATAGAAAGATAAAACAGGAAAAATTCTCATTTTCTTTTAATGGTGGAATGTCAATTTACAATGGTGGAGTCTGAGCTGCAACTGAGTCTTGGCTCTCATCAACCTCTCATCTACCAACCTATCCAAACCAATTCATCTAACAACCTATCCAACCCAACTCGTCTAACAACCTATCCAATGCAGCTCGTCTAACCTCTAATTTTCTTACAATACAAATATTTATACAAGAGGGGATCAATGAGCTTCCCTCGCAATCTTAAATTAGTGGTGTTGAATCGCCATTCAAACACCTATCTAATGGACAGATTCTAATGATGGAAATCTTCTCCAAATGGATGCAGGTCCATTCTTCCATCATCCTATTAATGGAGACCTTATCTCCAGCTGGTGTGAAAGCATAATCTGGCTCTTCCAGCTTGCCTTCAATTAATGCCCAGATCACACTTTGGATTCTCAAGGAAAAAATGACAGGGCAGTGCCTCTCCTTCCTTGAATGTGCACCATGCGTGTAAATGAGTTGGCGCATATTCAGATGGATCGATGCTCCTACATCAATTTGCAAACAAACCATAGGTATGAGCATCCTCCAATGATTCCATAGAGTGAGTGGAAGAATCTATTGGAGGATACAAAGGAGAAGTCAATTACAAAAGAAGGAAAGATGCCACCTGGTCCAAGAAGGTATATAATATTTGGAATTTAGTATGTTGAACTTTATTTAGTTCTATACAAACATTATCATATACAACCTATTGGAAACTTTTCTTAGGCTCCCATACACGTCAAAAGAAACCAAGGAAAGACTATAAAAACACAGGAAAAACAAAATTGTCCAAGGTTTTTACGTGAAAGAAAAATCATGAATTGTAATTATAAAATAATTAAACCATATCATTCCTATCATCATCCAAATTTTACTTAATTGCATCCAATAAGACAAATCTAAGATCTTGTGCAATGTAGGGGGATCAATTCAAAAATGAAACCACTCAAGAAGACCTCCGACTTGGTTTCAATTTTGTCTTTCAAGATGTCGTTGGACTTCGAAAAAGCATGGGAAAAACAAAATATTCCCTTTTGAACAAAGTCATAAGTGGAATCAATGGACTTTAATTGTTGATTACTTGTAAAATCTATTCATGATTGATTTCACCCATAAATGAATGTGTCTTTTTATTTTAAGCAAGAGAGAAACAACAATAATGACGTCAACAGTGGAAAGCATCCCCATGATATTGGAGTGCAACCCGATGATAGTGGTGTGCAGTCATGTCATGACGGTGGAGTGTATCCCAATCATATGGCGTTGTGCAGCTCGACCATGACAATATTATGGCTATAAAATCAGAAGTATGGATTATAATTATTAATATTTACTTATAGATGGTGTACTTAAAAATTTTATTGTTTCAATGGCATAGTATGTAGATGAGGATGCTTGGAGAGAGCAGGGAAAGAGAAGGAACATATGGTAGTCGAACCAATGGTATCGACTAGTCAACTTTGTAAAGAACATTATAATGCTATTTGCATTAATGAACTACTTCTATGAATAATAACTAACCATATCAATTTAACCCTTTTTGTTATTGTCGTCGATGTCCCTCAACAATATACTTCACATTGTGGATTGTACAAGAATATGCATACAACACATCATACCATGCATATTGAATCAACACCAGGAGAGGGACCAACAACTAAAGCAGATCAAGAAATGGATGAGCCAATCAACAAATATATGGAAAATAAGAATAAAATAAATAAATGATTGTATGTATTATGAGAAACATGTATAATGGAAATATATTTTGATGATAAAATTTATTTATATATATTATTTGTTGCTACCTTCTTATGGATGAATGTTATGCAATTTGTATGTACAGAACCACATATTTGCACACACATTCTTTCTTTCATTTACCTTTAAATTTTGTTTTTCTACTTTCTATGCATGAATCATACTATCATACTTTCAATCATTTTCCAACAGATAGATTAGGTATGGGGAATTGAGAGTGATGTGAGGGTGGGGGGGGAGAGGGAGAAATGAGCTTCCACCTTCATGTTGTTGGCCATGTTCAATAAAGAATAAATTATTCTTGAAACCAAAAAAATCTCATTCAGGTATTCCACTTTAGTCTTTTGAGAGTCTTGTACATGTTGAGATGTCTGTTTATTTATTTAATTAGTACTCAGTCATATAACATTTTATTCTCTAATGAATTTTGTAGGTCTTCGCAATGGAAATGAAACTAACAAATAACCTATATGTGATGTGGTTGTACAATATATTTCCTCATAGAGATCATGGACACGGATAGTTAGTACTCATTTTTTCCATTTTAGTTAGTGTGTGTGCACAGTTGCCAAATATTCATGTATATTTCAACCCTTTACTAAATTATGGGCACAAATCACCCTAGTATATAGTATTTAGGGTTTACAATAAATCCAAAACCTTGTAACTTGTTACTTCTAAATGACCAACATCATACATGTATTTTTATTCCTAGGGCGTGCATTTTTCATCATTCCATGCCTTCATGCATTTTTTTGCACTTACAAGGAAACTTTTAGAATTTATGCACAACATAGGGTTTTTGGTTTCAAAATGCACAACTCAAGTATGAATAGATGTAAAATGATAAAATACAAACTCCACAATTTAAACCACTAAATTTGGAGGTCATATGAGTCTTAGGCTTGCATTTTACAATAAGACGGTTTTACCCTCCATTTTACAAAAAGTCTTGAATCCCAGTTCAAGGTAGAAGTCCTTATTCATTTGAAAATGCACTCTGGATGATATATATAGATTTATAATTTTATTAGATTCACCCCAAAACTTAGATCACTAAATTTGGATCTATATAGAAGCATGGGCCTGCATTTCCATTAGGGCACTTGCTACTATTTTGGTCTCTCAATTTACAAGGTAGATTTTTCCTCTTTTACACAACAACCACTTTTATGTTTGGAAACAAAAAACTAAATATGTAGACAGGCGTAAAATTTTCTAAGACATCCTCAGAAACTCAAATCACTCAAATTGCAGTTGTGTTAAGACTTGGGCATGCATTTTTCTATTGGAATACTAAGAGGGGGGAGGGGGGGTAGTATGCGCACTTTATACCACTTTTAACTACAATATATATTATTTCACTTTATCAACAATATTCAACAGTTTATCATCAACGTATCATCTATGATTGCATTCAATATATATATCATAAGCATGTAATCATAAGAATCATCACATCAAGAACACAGTACACCAATATTTACGTGGAAACCCAAATGGGAGAAAACAACAGAATGATTTCTTATATATATCAAGAATTCATTCATAGGAATCACCAACTTCCAAATTCTTCTGCTACAACTGGAAGGAGGATACAACCCCCTATTTACAAGCTCCAGCCTAAAGGAAGCTGCAACTCCCTGAATTCTCTAACTCCAACTAGAAGGAGGCTACAACCCCCTGGGTTCTCCGTCTCCAACCAAAAGGTGGATACAACCACCTAGTTCTCATGCTCCAACCTAAAGGAAGCTCCAACTCCCTGATTCTCCGGCTCCAACCAGAAGGAGGATACAACCCCCTTTCCTTGCCATGTCCGACCTCCCTAAAATATAAGTTTAGACCAACTATCACTACCACAAGAACTGCCACTGTCACATCAACCTATCCAACCTATCACTGTCACATCAACATGTCCAACCAATCACTATCTCATCCATGAAACCAGATCCATTATCATCATCATGCCAATATCACCAAGAGCATATATCAAACCATATGCTCAACATCACCAACACATTCCTTTACCAAGAATGTACCAATATCACCAAATACCATCAGAATATATGTGTCTCAACCAAGTACCAACCTGTACCATGCATCAACCATGCATCAATTTGTACCTCAACCTGTACCATCAACCATGTACCATAACAAGTGCATAAACTATACCAAGTATCAATCATGTATCATAACCATGTACATAAACAACCTATCATAGCCTATACTAACAACCTATCACATTAATATTATCAGCCAAACAGATCTGATCACATAGATCTCATACCAATTGTCACAAGTGTATATCTCAAACAATCTACAACTATGTCTCTCTAATCATGTGTCATACATATACAATTATCCATAAACCATGTATAGTGAACCCTCACATCAACCATGCATAAAACCCTCACTTTTATGCAGCCACAATATGTACCAATAACTTCAGCAACAAGAGAAAAACATCTTCATAAAACTTTAACTTAGTCTCACACGACTAGTTTTTGGATTACTCAACAATCCTAACTTTCAACAAAAATAACTTTGTATCTGTAATGGAGAAAGGTATGAAAATTGTACAAAATATTATTCAATGTCTTCTCTGCACTTCCTCCAAGTTTCACTGCTTGGAACATCCCAGAAATGGAATTATATAAAAAAATGGTAGACCTTGCTGAATTATGGCTTATTCTAGAGAGCGAACTTGTAGAACATGCCATGTGAAAAATATTTGAAAGATGGATATGAAAATTTAACATAAAATACGACAGATTGTGCTCTATGCAATGCATTTTTTCTCACAAACTTTGGATCTTCTATGAAGAAGTTATGACTTTTTAACCCAAAACACCTATTTAAACTAGTTTTAGGTCTAGTCAAAATCCATATCTTCCACATAGTGTATCTCCCAAAATGAAATGACCCAGAAGCTTAAATTTATACCAAGTTACCTTAAAATGTGTTATCAATAACCTCTTATGTTTTCTATATGAATAATTCTATAAAAATATTTATTGCGAAAATGGTGAGATGACCTATAAGTAACATACCTTAGAACACATCATTAAAAGACTTCATCCTCCCTTGGATTTTCAGCCTTCTTTATTTCAACTTCCCTTTGAAATTCACCTCAGATATCCTTGGTTACCTCAGTCATTTATAGATATTCAATATTCTCAATAAGTTCTAATTGGATTCTCTTGAAATCTTATTTATACTTCCCAAGTAACTTGCTCTAGGGACAACCTGTAATTGTTTTACCCCTTCTCCTCAATCTAGGGCTAACCCACTTTCTTTTTGCAACTAAATTTTCCTTAATTAGTAAAATCATAAATAATTTGTTGCAACTACTTTATCCTTAATTATCTTCTTGTTGCAATCACTTTACCCATAATTAATTAGTTTCTTTTTCAACCACTTTGACTATTCAACCTTCTTGTTACAATTCCCATAATTAATTTCTTGTTGCAAAGATTTTGACTAGAAACTTTTTTGTTACAACTACTTTACCCATAATTAATTTATTTTTATAACCACTTTGACTAGCAAACTTCTTGATGAGTTTCTAGGAGCTTCTAGAATAATTGACTTCTTTGTTGACCTTCTAGGGGCTTATAGAATATTCATGTGGGTCCTCCAACTTCACTAAGCCATATCTCCTCAACCGTGAGGAACTACGTGATGTACCACATATCATCGAAAATGGAACAGAATGTACTATCCATCTATGATAGTCATACCTACAAATTTATTGATCTTCATGTATTTATTCCTCAAACAAACTTGGGTTCCTTAACCATACCTTTAGGGATACATGTAGACTACATCAATTGCACCCAACTAACTCACCATCGATCTTGATCATACAATTGTCCAACATATCTAGACCTCTCCAAGGGTTGAAATCAATCTCTAAGGGTTGACATCAATGACAACCAACTAACCAAACCAACTATCCAACAATATCCCCCTTTGGCATTGATGGGTGCAACACCAACATTGATGACAACATTGATGCTCCAATGCTCATGCTCCCCCTATGACCATTGCTTCTCATCAATGTGGCTATATCTCCCGCTTTGAAATCAATGGAAAAGGGTATCTCCCTTTGGGACTACTCCTCCTATCTAAATTGTCCTTGGGGTTGCTCCCACTGTCTTCATGCCTCTGAACTTTCTATGTGTTTCTATGCCTTTGTTCTTTCTTTCCTTCTTTGAAAAAGGATAACTCCCCTTGTTGATATGTCTCCCATTGTCTGCATGCTGCTAATATTCTTGTGTGGATCTCTTTCTATAATTCCCTTGACTTTTTTGTAAGATGTAGATCAATGTAGGGCTACCTGTATTTGTTTCTTTTCCTCTCTTCCAGTGTTGTTTATTGTTCATTGGTGCTTCCTCTTGAATTTCACTGACATATATAAAAAGCATTCAAAATTTGATTTCTTTATTTACTTGTCATGTTTACTTGACCATATTGTTCAATAATGTCCTTTTGATGATATATCTTCTACTAATGATTTCAATTTCCCTATTATGTTGTGCCTTTCACTGCTTTCATGTATGTGACCAACTGATTCCATTGATTCCAATTGTAAATAAAATTATATGCATATCATGAATCCATATATGTCCATGTGACACACATTGTCCATATCTATGTTACTCAATTGTCCACAATGTTGAACCATCTGTCACTGTACTATTCCAAAGGCTTCTCTTGAATCTGCTATATGAATTCTTTGGATCTGTCTCTGTAAGCACTTCATACTACTCGAAAGATGGTTCTATGATATGTAGTTTCTACTGCATGGACTCCCCCTATTCAACATACATATTTACTAGGAATCTCCAAGTCGGATGGCTAAGAAAAATACCCACTCTGATGCATAGTAATCTTCCTCTTCGTTTGTAGATTCGTCGTCTCTCTGAACTTTGAATTCTTTCTTTCTGCCTTGGATTGATCTCGCACCACAATTCCTAAAAGTACAATCTCTTGAACCTGTTCCTTATTCACATGCTCTTCGTTTCTATCTCGCGCTACTACAAATCTTGTGATCTATGGGACATTTTCTTCTTGCTTTTAATTTATTATCCAAACCTTCATCTATCTAACAAATTATTTTTTCCTTGTAGATTTGTCTTGATCTTGTATTATTGCTAATCCTATTATATTTGGGACCTGGTATTTATTCACCTTTTCTTCTTGTTTTATTTTCCATACTTTCTTATATCTGATATCAATGTTCTCTTTCATGGAAGTATCGATCATGCTTCTACAATCACGAGCTATGTGTCCATAGTTATGGAATTTGTAACATTCAATGTTATGTGGGGCCACATAAGTATTTATTGCTTGAACATTTCTTCCATAAGCCCTATAATCTGCAACCTTATGTCCAAAGTTAGTACGATAAAAACGATGACCATAAAATAAATTTACATACTTGTGAGTGAATGGTCTTCTTTGTGGTGTAGTCCTTCTGAATTCCTACCTTGGATGATCATAATATTCTCTTTTTTGGATCCCTTCATTATGGTTGAAGCTTATTTTCTTCCTGAATGTGGTAGGTCTTGTTGAGGATGTATCTTTATTATACTCATTCTTCTTTGATTCTTGTTGACCACGATTCCTTCCTTTGAGTACTTATGCATTACTCTTACTCTTTTCTTCATTCTTCTTTTCTAGTAACTTGGAGGGATTCTCTTCAACCTCTACTGTTGATGTGGGTGTTTATGTCTCTTCAATGTTCTTGTTGAGCTTGACAATTTTACTTCTCAATGTGACAACTTCTTCTTCAAGCTTCTCAACCTTTTCTTCTTTCTTCATAATCTAAATCTTCATGACTTCTTTTTTTCGCTTTGCTTCTTCAATTTGGATCTTCAATGTGATTATTTCATCTTCAAGTTCTCTTTCTCGTTGACTAAATTTTGCTTCATGATTCTTTTCCTTTTCAATCTCAGAATTGTCTTCTATTTCATTGGGATTTTATGTCTCACCACTTTCAATCTTCAAATAAGGGAATTCAATTTCAATATGTTCGCGCTCTTCAAAAGTAAATCAAAATAACTCACTTATGTTGACTACGCACTCTTATCTTCTGAATATTTCTGACATGATGAGCATCTTACCTCTTGTTCTATACTTATATCTTCTTTAGCATTCTCTAACTCTGTGATGGGAGAAGAATAGATATTATGTAGCTTATCCCAGAGTTCTTTAGATGATGAACATTTTACCACTTTGTCCTATGTTGAATCAAATAATCCTTCCATGATGAAATTCATCACCATTTTGTTGTTCTTCTTTAATTCCTTCTTGGCTGGAGTCTTAGGTCTCTTTGTATAATTATATCCTGTAACAACTGAATACCAAATATCATATCCCTGTGCATGTAGAAATGTTTTCATCCTTTTGTTCCATATCTCATACACTATACCACTCTGACCATCAAACATTAGTACTCCATTCTCAATGTATTCCATGATATCCTTCCAGTGGTTAGACTGCTTCATGAAGGACTTTCTCTGATACCAATTGTTGAAATACCGAGAGTGGGGGGGGCGGGGGGGTGAATCAGTATGAGCAATTTATGCCACTTTTAACCATAATATATATTCTTTCACTTTATCAACAATGTTCAACAATTTATCATCAATCTATCATCTATTATTACATTCATTATATATATCATAAACATGTAATCATAAGAAGCATCACATCAATAACAGAGTACACGAGTATTTATGTGGAAACCCAAATGGGAGAAAACCACAGAATGATTTATTATATATATATATATATATATATATATATCAAGAATTCATTCATAGGAAGCACCAACTTCCCAATTCTCCAGCTGCAACTAGAAGGAGGCTACAACCCCATATTTACAAGCTCTGTCCTAAAGGAAGCTACAACTCCCTAAATTCTCTGGCTCCAACCAGAAGGAGACTACAACCCCTTGGGTTCTCCAGCTCCAACTGAAAGGTGGATGTAACCACCTAATTCTCAGGCTCCAACCGGAAGGTTCCTACAACCACCTAGTTCTCAGGATCCAACCTAAAGGAAGCTCCAACTTCATAATTCTCCAACTCCAACTAGAAGGAGGATACAACCCCCTTTCCTTGCCCCATCCAACCTCCCTAAAATACAAGTGTAGACCAATTTTCACTACCACAAGCACTACCACTATCACTGCCATTTTCACTATCATTGCCACTGTCACATCAACTTTCCAACCTATCATTGTCACATCAACATGTCCAACCAATCATTGTCTCATCCACGAAACCAGATCCACTCTCATGTGCATGCAAATCATTCCAATATCACCAAGATCATATCTCAAACCATATGCTCAACATCATGAACACGTGCCTCTACCAATCATGTACCAAGATTACCACATACCATCATAAGATATGTGTCTCAACCAAGTACCAACCTGTACCTCAACCTGTACCATCAACCATGTACCATATCAAGTGCATCAATTATACCAAGTATCAATCATGTATCATAACCATGTACATAAAACAATTATCACAACCTATACGAACAACCTATCACATTAATATTATCAACCAATCGGATATGATCACATAGATCTCATACCAACTATCACAAGTGTATAGCTCAAACAATGTACAACTATGTCTCTCTACTCATGTGCCATATACAAACATCTATAAACCATGTATAGTGAACCCGTAAATCAACCATGCATCAAACCCTCACTAATATGCAGCCACAATCTATACCAATAACTTCAGCAACAAGAGAATAACATCTTCATCAAACTTTACCTTAGTCTCACATGACTTGTTTTTGGATGAGTCAACAAACCTAAATTTCAACAAGCATAACTATGTACCAGTAATGAATAAAGGTCTAAAAATTGTACCCAATATTCTTCAATGTCTCCTCTGCAATTTATCCAAGTTTCACTTCTTGGAACATCCCATAAATGGAGTTATAGAAACAATGGTAGATCTTGTTGAATTTTGGCTTATGCTAGAGAGATAACGTTTATAGCATGCCACACATGCAATATTTGATATATGGATATGAAAAATTCATATAACATACTAATTCCCTTACTCTATCCAATGCATTCATTCTCACTGAATTTGGATCTTTTATGAAGAAGTTATGATTGTTTTACCCGAAACACCTATTTAAAACTAGTTTCAGGGCTAGTCAAAATCCCTATCTTCCACGAAGTGTATCTCCCAAAATGAAATGACCCAGAAGATAAAATTTCTACCACATATACCTTGATATGTTTTCTCAACATTCGCCAAATATTTCTATTTGAATCATTCTATAAGAAACATTAATGTGAAAATTGTGAGATGACCTGTAATAACATACCTTAGAACACATCATCAAAAGACTTCATCCTCCCTTGGATTTTAGGGCTTTTTTAATTCACCTTCCCTCTAAAATTCACCTCATATATCCTTGGTTACCTCAGTCACTTATAGATATTCAATATTCTCAATACATGCTAATGGGAGTCTCTTGATATCATATTTATACTTCCCAAGTAACTTCCTTTAGGGACAACTTGTAATTTTTTTACCCCTTCTCCTCAATCTAGGGCTAACCCACTTTCTTGTTGCAACTAACTTTTCCTTAATTATTCAAATCATAAATAATTTGTTGCAACTACTTTATCCTTAATTAGCTTCTTGTTGCAATCAGTTTACCCATAATCATTTAATTTCTTGTTCAACCACTTTGACTATTCAACCTTCTTGTTACAACTACTTTACCCATAATTAATTTCTTGTTGCAACCATTTTGAATAGAAAACTTTTTGTTACACCCACTTTACCCATAATTATTTTTTTTTATAACCACTTTGAGTAACAAACTTCTTGATGACTTTCTAGGAGCTTCTAGAATAATTGACTTCTTTGCTGACCTTCTAGGGGCTTCTAAAATATTCATGAGGGTCCTCCAACTTCACTAAGCCATATCTCATCAACTGTGAGGAACTGCGTGACGCACCACATATCATTGGAAATGAAACAACATGTAATATCCATATATGATAGTCTTATATGAAAATTTATTGATCTTCATGCCTGTATTCCTCATACAAACGCAGGTTCCTTAACCATACCTTTGGGGATACATGTAGACTACATCAATTGCACCCAACTAACTCACCATCAATCTTGATCATACAATTGTCCAACATATCCAGAACTCCCCAAGGGTTGACATAAATATCTAAGGGTTGAAATCAATTACAACCAATTGTCCAACATTTTCATTATGCCATGGTTTCGTGCATTTTTTTGCATTTACAAGGCAGTTTTTAAGCTTTATGCACAATAGAGGGTTTTTGGTTTCAAAATGCACAACCAAAGGGCGAAAATATTGAAAATGATAAAATACAAACTCCAAAAATTTAATCGCTCAATTTGGAAGTCACATGAGTCCTAGGCGTGCATTTTATAGTAACACGGTTTTACCCCCCATCTTACAAAAAGTTTTGAATTTTGGTTGAAGGTAGAAGTATTTTTTCATTTTAAAATGCACTCCAGATGATATATATGGATTTATAATGTTATTAAATACACCCAAAAACTTATATCACTAAATTTGGAGCTATATAGAAACATGAGAATTCATTTCCATTAGGTAAATTTCTATTTTTTTGGTCTCTCAATTTACAAGGTAGATTTTGCCTCTTTTACACAACAACCACTTATATATATATATATATATATATATATATATAATACACCCTTAGAAACTTGAGTCACTCAAATTGGAGGTGTTTTAATACCTAGGCGTGCATTTTTGTGAAGTATGGCGTGCCTTTTGCACAAGGCTAGAAATTACAGTTTAAAAGAAAAATGTATTTCTTAAGTGTGAGTGTGCATTTTTATATGTGGAGGATCTAATAATATTGAATTAGGGTTTTATGAAATAATAGAAACCCAAATCCTAATAATCTATCTCATCATATATCGATAACATTGTCATCTACATTTGGCTCAACCTCTTTGACTTCTTAATTTAACACATATACCTACTCCCTATGTCCAATACATCATAAACATGGCTTTCAGTGTATAAAATCAATTTGAATTTTGTTTTTACTTTATTGTCCATCCGTCAAAACTCTGACGGAAAGGTTCATTGTCAAATATACTTTGGTATTTCGATGGAATGTTCCCTCTCGTCTGTATAAACCCTAACATACTTTGAGCACTCGAGCATCACCACTCCGAATGACGTTTCCCACCCTAGTGTTGTTGCTTCAACATGCTTTCTGCACCCTAGAATTGTCACTCCACTAAATTTGCGATGTCATTCTTTGAACCAATGATGAACTATGTCCTCCAAAGCATCACCACTCTGACGAAGGAGACCCACCATAAGGTCACAATTTTGATGGCATGCACATTGGATTTCTAAGGTATTTTTGTGTGCCTTTGTCGCATTAAAAACTAAGGCCATCAGTATTTCGAAGGCCACTTTATTGATGGTCATTTCCTAGAAAATTCCATGTGGCGGCCTGTGGCGTCGAACAAATAACAACTATACATGATCATTCTCATCTTTATCGAAACACATGCGTCATCCACCAGAAAGGTCACATCTAGTGATTCGGTTCTTTTAATTCATTATGCTCCATGTAGAATAGTATCATGTGCATCTACACTATGTTCCTCTCCGGAGTCATCAAGTGGAGTCCCAGGCTCCGACTCATCATGCTCTGCCATGTCATGCCGGTCAAAATTGCCCCGCTCATCAATAGATTCTAGGGGAACCTCGAGAGGCTAAAAAATCCTCACTTGCACTTTTCTATGTCGACCCTTTTTTTGCATTGGACACTCACTGCTACCTATAGCAGTTGCAGGATCTATAGGTTCCCCACGCACGGGGTTTAAAAACTCCTACAAACAGAAAACTTTTCTTTATCAGATCATATACAAAATATAAAACTAAAAAACGGATATGAAATTGTCATAGCTAATAAAAATATGTAAAGATGCCACTTACCCCAAAATTACTTATTGTAGTTTGTAGCTCTACAATTCTTTCCCTGCCCTCCTGTGTCAGGGGTCTTTTGCTAATCAAACCTAGATATTCCATGTTAGCCTTCTTCAAGGCCTTCGTTGCAGTTGTCATTGGGTTTGTTGAATAATATATTGCATCCTCATCAATATCCTTTGTGGGAGCCTGGACAGATGTTGACACAATAAATCAATCAGCAAAAATTATGAAATTCACCTCTAACATTAAAAAAATGAAATATTGCAGTAATATCATAAAAACAATAACAAAATTTTGAAATTTAGTTGTTGTATTCATAAGTTGTTACTGTATTTAACATTTAGTTGGCGAGACACTGCGGGTTCCTTTCCATGGTCACCCTGGAGAGATGTAGCAGGTGAAACTTGGACACGGTCACCCTGGACAGAAGTTGACACAATAAATCAATCAACAAAAGTTATGAAATTTTCCTGTAACATTTAAAAAATGAAATATTGGAGTAATATCAAAAAAAAAAATAATGAAATTTCAGAAATTTAGTTGTTGTAGTCATAAGTTGTTACTGTATTTAACATTTACCTTGTGAGGCACTGCGGGTGCCTTTCCACGGTCACCCTGGAGAGATGTAGAAGGTGAAACTCGGACACGGTCACCCTGGACAGAAGTTGACACAATAAATCAATCAACAAAAGTTATGAAATTCACCTGTAACATTTAAAAAA
>ML820979.1:104021-114860 GCA_009831015.1 Picea engelmannii | reverse complement strand
CAGCGAGCCAGCGCGTGGAGCAAAGAAAAGACAGCTAGAGAGCGTCGGCATTTAAACTTTGAAATATTTTGATAATGGGTGCGCCAAACATTAATGCATTGGTTTAATGAAGCGCACTTGTACATTGTAACGGACCTTGAGCAGATAAGCTCTCGTCCTTAGGTAGCTGAGGCATTTATTAGATTTAATGAAAGTAGATAAATTAATTAAGTCTAGATTAGACAGTTTTGCTTTCGAGAGGGAAAACGGAATATAGGCACCCTCCGTTGTATTATGATTATTATTATTCAGAGCAGCATTAGCGTTTAGGAGCAAGGAGAGAGCAAAGCAGAGAACTGTTGAAGAATCCCCATGTACAGATATTGAATTAATAGGAAAGATTTAATTCAACTCCATGGCTGTGATTATTCTCTATGTGTTGTTGATATTATGATGTTGCCTACTTGCGTCTGTTTATGCCTTCATTGTATATGTTGCATATGTAATTTCATGGCAGGTTAGAAATCTGGGAGAGAGAAGAGAATGAGTTTCAATCGATTCTCTATCTGAGCCAAGAGATTCCTGCATAGAGTGCAGTGAAATTCCTCCGCATAGAGTGTGTTGAGAAGGCTATATAGTGTAACTCTCATTCTTGTCCACCCATAAGTTGTGTTGGGTTATTCGAACCATGCAGGTGAAGAGCAAGTTGAATTGAAGTCTCAGAGGCAAGCCTAGGAAGAGGAGAACAAGAAAGCCTTGATTTCAATTCCATGGATGTGTTTATTCCCTGTGTACTGTTGACCTTATGCCTTTGCATATTTGTTTCTTGTTACGTATTTCTTTCATATGTTGTGTATGTGATTTTATGGAAGAATTGAAATCTGAATGCCTGAGTGGAAAGTGGTGGAAGACAGAACGGAGAAGTCACCAGTCGCGAGGAACAGTCGTAGGTTGGTGAACCATCTCATGGAGAGACACTCCTTGTTTAAAAGGCGCAGCAAGGATAAAGGGGACGTGAAGTCTACAGAGCGAACAGAAGAAAGTTCGAAGGTTGGGGAAAGTAGAAGCGTCGAAAGAATCATGAGGAGCGTGACTCAAGGCCGTGGATTGGGCGTTCCGGGAGCTCGTTAATAAAGGCTCTTGATTCACGTAGAGGAAACCACGGGATCGTGAGAAGCGAAGTCTCGGCGTTTTCGTGCATGGAATGATCCATAGTCAAGTTGACGCGGTGAGAAGTCTTGGGACATCGGATCTCAGGAGTTGAAGGGACAAGCATTTGGTCTCGCTAGTCGCGAGGTCGCGGGGGAAGCGAGGTCGCGAGATCGGCATCTCGGATCTCGGGTGGTTTTGAACCCCGAGGGCTTAGTACCCCGATCGGCGAAAAGCGATAAAGAGAAGATCCCGATAAGCGAGGGGAAAGTCAGCGTGGACTTACCTCGGGTCTCGGGGTCCGAAAGGACATCATACGACCATTGAATTCGCGAGGGACGAGATTTCGACCTCTCCTATGAAGTCACCCTAGGAGTAGCGTTGAAAGAACTGTGGGTTGTAAACTTCCGATAAGGAAGTAGAAGAGTCTTAGAACTCTTAGGGCCGAGAGGTAGAGGGTCCTGGTGGACGCAGTTGCGACGAGGGCAGACTTGCGTCAGAGTGGTATCAGAGCTTGGGAAGAGTTCTCTTTGTTCGGGTAGCAGAGAGAAGTGGATTTTACCATGCCACCACGAAGGGAGAGGTAGTCACCTGATCATGAAGATAGGGACGCCCGAAGAAGGGGAAGGCCAGCAGGGAATCCAGAAATGGAGCGACAGATACGAGATCTCAGGGCCAGACTCGAAGAGATGGAGACCACCCAAAGGCACGGAGCTGGCGCTGGGAAGTTCAGCGATTCCGAAGTGGAAGAGGAAGCTGGACACGATGCAGAAGAGGTCTCAGCGAAAGATGCATCAACAGAAAGGTTGATCAGAGCTATCGCCAGGATGAGCTCAAAGACGAAAATGGACATTCTCGTTTATGAGGGAAGTCTAAATGCTGAGGAGTTGTTGGATTGGATCCGAGCACTCGACACCTACTTCGATTATGAGGATATCGAAGAGGACAAGAAGGTAAGGCATGTTGTAACCACGCTGAAAGGACATGCAGCCTTATGTTGGGATGAATTGCAGGCGGATAGGCGCTGCAAAGGAAAATAGAAAATTAAGAGCTGGGATCAGATGATCGCCAAGATGAAGGCGAAGTTCATTCCGAGAGACTACCAGATCACGCTGTTCAGGCGCATGCAGAACCTGAGACAGAAGATGATGACGGTGAAGGAGTACACCGAGGAATTTTACAGCTCAATATCAGAGCTGGTCATCGGGAGAGTGATGACGAAAAGGTGGCGAGATATATGAATGGTCTCAGGTATGACATTCAGGATGAGTTAAGCATGTTGACTATCAGGACGATAGAGGATGCTTACCAGATGGCTCTGAAGGCCGAAGAAAAGCTGAGCCGCAAGCAAGGACAGCGAGGGCGAGGTAGAAGCCAGCCCCGAGGCAAGACGGTTGCCCAAGAGAGAACTCAGAAGCCTCAGGGTAGAGTTGAGAGAGGTGGTACCTCACAGCAGAGGTAGCCACAAATTGAACAAAGGCAGCAATATACTGAGCCAAGGAGGCAGCATACAGAACAGGGTGGGGGATATGCTGACGCCAACGTAATTCCTCGTACCCGAGGTAGAGGAAGAGGCAGAGGAGGAATTGTCACATGTTTTACATGTGGAAAAGACGGACACAAAGCCGTTGACTGTTCAGACAAGAAGCCGGACAGAAGTGAAGCTCACATCACAGAGGCACAGAGGCGTGATGATGAGGATGAAGACGTTGGAAGTGGAAAGTCGCTGACAGTGCACAAAGTTCTCTTGAAACCTGAGAAAAAGGTGGAGGACACAGCGCAAATATGCAGACTGTTCCGGACCACGTGCAAGACCAAGGGCTGGAAGTGTAAGGTCATAGTGGACAGTGGCAGTACTGACAATCTCGTTTCATCCGAGATGGTGGAAAAGCTGGAGCTGACAAAAACTAAGCACCCGAGTCCATATAAGGTCTCGTGGCTACAGAAAGGACACCGGGTGAGTGTCATAAAACAATGCTTAGTTGAATTTAAAATGGGTGAATATAGAGATAAAATTATGTGTGATGTTATACCCATGGATGTATGTCATGTATTATTGGGAAGAACCTGGCAGTTTGATAGGAATGTTGTTCATGACGGGAGGATGAACACCTACACCTTGGAGAAGGATGGGAGGTCACATACATTGCTCCCCATAAAAGATAAGGTGGTTAAGCCGGAAGTAAGCAGCACGATACTTCTCATGAGCGGGAAGGAACTTCTCACGGAGCTAGAGAAGAATGAAGATCCACAATTCGTTGTTGTCAGGAAGCCAAGAATTGTCCTGACAAGAACAAGAGTGGACGACTTGCCAGAGGAAATTCAGGAACTGCTAGGAGAGTTCGCTGATATCATCTTGGACGAACTACCTCATTCGTTGCCACAGATGCGGAGTGTGAGTCACCACATTGAGCTCATCCCCGGAGCAAGTTTGCCAAACAAGGCAGCGTACAGGCTGACACCTCAGGAAAATGAGGAAGTCAAAAGGCAGGTACAGGATCTGCAGGACAAGGGACTGGTCAGAGAGAGTCTGAGTCCGTGTGTTGTTCCGACAGTACTGAGTCCAAAAAAGGATGGAGGCTAGAGAATGTGTACAGACTCCAGGGCGATAAATAAAATCACCATCAGGTACAGATTTCCACTGCCGAGAATGGATGACTTGATGGATTGCCTGAGTGGGGCAAATTACTTTTCGAAGATTGATCTCAAGAGCGGATATCATTAGATCTGGATGAGAGAAGGAGATGAATGGAAGACATCATTCAAAACAAACGAGGGTTTGTATGAATGGCTGGTCATGTCGTTTGGCTTGACAAACGCGCTGAGCACTTTTATGAGGCTAATGAATGAAGTCCTGCGGGAATTCATTGGCAAATTTGTGGTCGTGTATTTGGACGACATACTGATATTCAGCAAGACCAGGGATGAACACTTGAGGCATTTGGCCATTGTAATGAGAAGGCTACAGCAGGAGAAGTTGCTGATCAATTTGAAGAAATGCTCGTTCATGCAGACAGAACTCATTTATTTGGGTTTTGTAATCTCGGCGAATGAATTAAAAATGGATCCTGAGAAGGTTGAAGTAATCAGGAATTGGCCATCGCCGAGAAATGTTTTTGAGGTAAGAATCTTTCATGGACTAGCTAGTTTCTATAGGAAATTCATTCAAAATTTCAGTGGAATTAGCGCAGCGATGATGGACACAGTGAAGAAGCGGCACAAGATTTTTCACTGGACAGCCGAGGCTGAAAAGAGCTTCAATCTGTTGAAGCATAAGATAACAGAGCAACCGATTTTGGTGTTGCCAGATTTTCAGAAAACATTTCAGGTGAAATGTGATGCCAGTGGGTATGTTGTTGGAGGGGTCCTGAGTCAAGATGATATACCTGTGGCATATTACAGCGAGAAGCTGGATGATGCCAAGCTGAAGTACTCCACGTACGAAAAAGAGTTTTATGCCATCATACAGGCATTGAAAAAGTGGAGGCATTACTTGATACCCAAGGAATTCGTTTTGTACAGCGATAATCACGCATTGCAGTTCATGAGTCAACAGGAGAAGTTGAACCAGAAGCATGCGAAGTGGGTAGAGTACATGCAGAATTTCACATTTGTGATCAAGCACATTTCGGGGACTGATAAAAAAGTAGTTGATGCTTTGAGAAGGAAATGTTTGATGCTGCAGGAGTTCAAAGTCAAAACTTTGGGTTTTGAAAATCTGAAGGATATGTATGCAGGTGATGCAGATTTTGCAGAAGCATACGAGGCAGCTGAGAATCCCGTTCTCAGGGATCGGAGCCCATGGATTGATTACATGATCCAGGATGGATTTTTGTTTCGGGGCAATCAGTTGTGCATACCGAACTGTTCCATGAGGGAGAATTTGGTGAAGGAAAAGCACAGCGGTGGTTTAGCAGGTCATTTTGGACATGACAAAACATTCGCCAAGCTGAGCGAATCATATTATTGGCCGGGGATGCGCACCGATGTCAAACGGTTTGTTGACAGATGCAGGATATGTCAAAATGTGAAGGGACGAAAGTAGAATGTTGGGTTATATCATCCATTGCCCATACCTGAAAGGCCATGGGAGGCCATCAGCATGGACTTTATTTTGGGATTACCGAGAACACCGAGAGGAGTGGATTCCATTTTTGTGGTGGTGGAAAGGTTCTCGAAAATGGCACATTTCATACCGTGTCATAAGGCCAGCGATGCGACCCACATCGTGAATTTATTTTTCAAAGAAATTGTGCGATTGCATGGATTGCCGAGAAGCATAGTCTCGGATCGAGATACCAAATTCATAGGTCATTTCTGGAGGACACTATGGAAGAAGCTAGGGACTGACTTGGCATTCAGTTCTGCATACCATCCGTAGACCGATGGACAGACCGAGGTGGTCAACAGGAGCCTGGGAGATCTGTTGAGAAGCCTGGTGACGGAGCATCACACCAATTGGGATCAGATCCTACCACAAGCAGAATTTGCATACAGCGATTCGGTGAATCGGAGTACAGGTAAAAGTCCATTTCAAATTTTGTATGGGACACAACCAAGAGGATTTTATGAGCTCAGGGAGTCAGAACAGGTTGAAACTAGCAGCGCGAGTGTGAAAAGATTCGCTGAGGTGATGCAGGAACTTCACGCGGAGGTGAAGCAGCGACTGCAGAAATCCAATCAGGAGTACAAGCGCAGAGTCGATCAGAGGAAGAGGCAGCTTCAGTTTGAAGTTGGAGACATAGTTCTGGCACACTTAAGGAGATAAAGGTTCCCAAGGGGAACGTACAACAAGCTCAAGATGAAGAAGATCGGGCCATGCAAAGTCCTGAAGAAATTCGGGGAGAATGCCTATGAGCTTGAGTTGCCGGATGGCATCGGGATATCTTCGATTTTCAATATTTCGTATTTATCCCCTACAGGACTGAGGATGCAGAAACTGGAACTGAGGAACCAGTGGTCCAGTGGCAGAAACAATTACCAGTTGCACAGAAACCGCAGATGGAGTGCATACCGGATAAGCGAGCAAGAAAGAAGACCAGGCGGAAGCAGTATTTTGAATACCTGGTGAAATGGAAGAATCACCCAGTGGAGGATGCTAGATGGGAAATAGACGCAGTTATACAGAAGCATGGTCACACCGTGCAGGAGCTCATGGACAGGAGCCCATGAAAATTTTCGAGCCAAGGAGTATGATGCAGGAGCATCCACACCTCATCCAGCGAGCCAGCGCGTGGAGCAAAGAAAAGACAGCTAGAGAGCGTCGGCATTTAAACTTTGAAATATTTTGATAATGGGTGCGCCAAACATTAATGCATTGGTTTAATGAAGCGCACTTGTACATTGTAACGGACCTTGAGCAAATAATCTCTCATCCTTAGGTAGCTGAGGCATTTATTAGATTTAATGCAAGTAGATAAATTAATTAAGTCTAGATTAGACAGTTTTGCTTTCAAGAGGGAAAACGGAATATAGGCACCCTCCGTTGTAGTATGATTATTATTATTCAGAGCAGCATTAGCGTTCAGGAGCAAGGAGAGAGCAAAGCAGAGAACTGTTGAAGAATCCCCATGTACAGATATTGAATTAATAGGAAAGCTTTAATTCAACTCCATGGCTGTGATTATTCTCTGTGTGTTGTTGATATTATGTTGTTGCCTACTTGCGTCTGTTTATGCCTTCATTGTATATGTTGCATATGTAATTTCATGGCAGGTTAGAAATCTGGGAGAGAGAAGAGAATGAGTTTCAATCGGTTCTCTGTCTGACCCAAGAGATTCCTGCATAGAGTGCAGTGAAATTCCTCTGCATAGAGTGCGTTGAGGAGGATATATAGTGTAACTCTCATTCTCGTCCACCCATAAGTTGTGTTGGGTTATTCGAACCATTCAAGTGAAGAGCAGGTTGAATTGAAGTCTCAGAGGCAAGCCTGGGAAGAGGAGAACAGGAAAGCCTTGATTTCAATTCCATGGATGTGTTTATTCACTGTGTACTGTTGACCTTATGCCTTTGCATATTTGTTTCTTGTTACGTATTTCTTTCATATGCTGTGTATGTGATTTTATGGAAGAATTGAAATCTGAATGCCTGAGTGGAAAGTGGTGGAAGACAGAATGGAGAAGTCACCAGTCGCGAGGAACAGTCGTAGGTTGGCAAACCATCTCTTGGAGAGACACTCCTTGTTTAAAAGGCGCAGCAAGGATAAAGGGGACGTGAAGTCTACAGAGCGAACAGAAGAAAGTTTGAAGGTTGGGGAAAGTAGAAGCGTCGAAAGAATCACGAGGAGCGTGACTCAAGGCCGTGGATTGGGCGTTCCGGGAGCTCTTTAAGAAAGGCTCTTGATTCACGTAGAGGAAACCACGGGATCGTGAGAAGCGAAGTCTCGGCGTTTTCGTGCATGGAATGATCCATAGTCAAGTTGACGCGGCGAGAAGTCTCGGGACATCGGATCTCGGGAGTTGAAGGGACAAGCATTTGGTCTCGCTAGTCGCGAGGTCACAGGGGAAGCGAGGTCGCGAGATCGGCATCTTGGATCTCGGGTGGTTTTGAACCCCGAGGGCTTAGTACCCCGATCGGCGAAAGGCGATAAAGCGAAGGTCTCGATAAGCGAGGGGAAAGTCGGCGTGGACTTACCTCGGGTCTCGGGGTCCGAAAGGACATCATCCGACCATTGAATTCACGAGGGCCGAGATTCCAACCTCTCCTATGAAGTCACCCCGGGAGTAGCGTTGAAAGAACTGTGGGTTGCAAACTTCCGATAAGGAAGTAGAAGAGTCTTAGAACTCTTAGGGCCGAGAGGTAGAGGGTCCTGGTGGACGTGGTTGCGACGAGGGCAGACTTGCGTCACCTTTCCACGGTCACCCTGGAGAGATGTAGCATGAAACTCGGACACGGTCACCCTAGACAGAAGTTGACACAATAAATCAATCAACAAAAGTTATGAAATTCACCTGTAACGTTTAAAAAATGAAATATTGGAGTAATATCAAAAAAAAAATAATGAAATTTCAGAAATTTAGTTGTTGTAGTCATAAGTTGTTACAGTATTTAACATTTACCTGTTGAGGCACAGTGGTTGCCTTTCCACGATCACCCTGGAGAGATGTAGCGAGTGATTTTCTACCACGGTCACCCTAGACAGATGTTGACACAATAAATCAATCAATAAAAGTTATGAAATTCACCTGTAACATTAAGAAAATGAAATATTGCAGTAATAACAGAAAAAAATAATAATGATAATGATAATGAAATTTCTGAAATTTAGTTGTTGTAGTCATAAGTTTTTAGTGTATTTAACATTTACCTGCTGAGGCGAAGTGGGTGCCTTTCCATGGTCACCCTCTCCATCTATTCGATTTAAGTTGTAATCGATCAACAACTCTTCACCTAGAACTATTGTTTTTGTTGCACATACAAATATACGATTTCCTTCACGTGCCTCAAATATGCAATTCGGTTTCTTAGTTATTGCCACTAGTCGTGAACTATTTATAAAGCCCGCAATGTTTCTAGTAGCTTTTGGCCTTCCATCAATATACATAGTTGCCCCTTTATTTTGATTGTTATCTAGTAGTTGTATATAATTTGCGGCAACTTTGTATCTTCGCATACTTTGCGTATATCGGACCAACATCAACCAATGATTGTATTTTTATAATGGTCCAACATACTCCATCAATTCAGTTACAGTGCCATAGCTTACCTTTATGCCATCCATGGAAAATAACCCCAATCCATGTAAGGACGAAGGAGCAATGTGATACATCCTCCCACCAATGAAGAAATATGTGTCCATTTCAGGTAGCTCCTTAGGTGCCCATCATTGCACTAGATGTTTATACCTAAAGGGAAACTCAATGTCACCTATGCTTTCAACATCATAATTACACGACCCTTCATTGGCAATAAAAAATTGCATGTGGGTACGAAACCTTTTCCTTACCTTTTCCAACCTAGTTGATCTAGAACTGGTAGATCTAGTATAACACGTCTCACTTTCAACCTCTCTTACTATATCTTGATCATCACTCGAGAAACATAGATCCGACAGATACCTATTTGGTGGTACCTACACTCGTTAAAACAAGAAGATAAGTTATCGTGCCAATATACATTTTTGGTACCAACACAGTTGCATATAGTTTCATTTAGTTGCATAAAAGAGAGTTGAAATTTCCACACCTATCCATCATATAGTTGCATAAAAGAGAGTTGAAATTTCCACACCTATCCATCATATAGTTTCATAAAGTTGAAATTGCCACACCTAGTTGCATATAGTTGCATTTAGTTGCATAGGTTGCATAAGTTGCATATAGTTGCATAAGTTGCAATAAAGTTGTGTAAAGTTGCATAAGTTCCATAAAGCTTCTTAAGTTGCATAAGTTGCATGTTGCATAGCTGCATATTTGCATATAGTTGCATACAAAATTGTTGCAATATAGTTGCAATATAGTTGCATATAGTTGCATAAGTTGCAGTATAGTTGCATATAGTTGCATAAGTTGCAATATAGTACCAACAGAGTTGCATATAGTTGCATTTAGTTGCATAAAGTTGAAATTGCCACACTTATCCGTCATATAGTTGCATATAGTTACATAGTTGCATAAGTTGCATTATTGCATAAGTTGAGTAAAGTTGCATAAGTTCCATAAAGTTGCTTAAGTTGCATAAGTTGCATGTTGCATAGTTGCATATAGTTGCATAGTTGCATACGAATTTGTTGCAATATAGTTGCATATAGTTGCAATATAGTTGCATATAGTTGCATAAGTTGCAATATAGTTGCATAAGATGCAATATAGTTGCATTTGACCACTCACCAATATTTGAGAATATAGTTGCAATATAGTTGCATAAGTTGCAATATAGTTGCATTTGGAACCATTGGTACGTTTTCATAATAAGAATAGGTCTCAAGGTGTGTACCATGACTAGAGAGGAAAAAAAGGTCCTAAGGTCCTAAACATATTTTCTTTGGCTCATTGGACATTAACAAGGCCTCAAACCACCACATTTATCTTATTTAATAGACTATGGTGCTTGGGTGGGATATGGGTGTCATTCACAATTTTTTCACACCATGTATGGAAATTATGTCTTGTCCATGGTCAAGGAAAGAACATAAGGTTTTTAGGTACTATTTGCATATAGTTGCATATAGGTTTTTAGGGAAAGAACATAAGGCATGTTGCATAGTTGCATATAGTTGCATACGAAATTGTTGCAATATAGTTGCATATAGTTGCAATATAGTTGCATAAGTTGCATATAGTTGCATATAGTTGCATAAGATGCAATATAGTTGCATTTGACCACTCGCCAATATTTGAGAATATAGTTGCATAAGTTGCAATATAGTTGCATTTGGAACCATTGGTACATTTTCATCATAAGAATAGGTCTCAAGGTGTGTACCGTGACTAGAGAGGAAAAAAAGGGCCTTAGGTCCTAAACATATTTTCTTTGGCTCATTGACCATTAACAAGGCCTCAAACCACCACATATATCCTATTTAATAGACTATGGTGCTTGGGTGGATTAAGATTCATGTGCTTAATGACCAAGATCAAGGCCTCCAATTAGGAATATGGGCAACATTGGTATGATTTAAATAATAATAATGGCTATTAGGACACCATATGGGCACCATTCACAGGTTTTATGCATCATAGTTGGCTCTCAAGGCCTCTAAGAAGGAACTTA